>JASAMX010018401.1:0-19521 GCA_030248175.1 Microlaimidae sp. YZB2_3 | reverse complement strand
ACTTTTCGGCCATCTTTTTTAAAAATAGTTTAGCCATATTTACGAACCGGGGAAGCTTTGCCGGCGCAGGAACTCCGGGCGCCGTCATGTTGACGTGGCCGCGCCCGGCATACGCTCGCCCAACGTCCATACGCCCGGTAAAGAATTTTGTGCCTTTGGATCAAATACTAAGGCACTATATTAGAAAAATTTCATATTAAAAATACATAATTAATCGATTTACAATCTGAATTAAAATGACTGGTGTTTTTTTCTCGTTCAAACGCGCGTTAAATTTTTTTTTGTCGACCAAACTGAACCACGGACAAAAGATCCCCAGCGTTTGAAGGGTATTTAGAAATCTATAAATAACTGCTTATTTTATTGGTTATTTGAGTTAAAATATAATTTATTACATAGATTTATAGTAGTTTATTGTAAACAAATACTTTGAACATTATAATATGTTTTCAAACAGGAAAAATAGCATAGTCAAATATTCGATTGTGCGAACTAAAAACTCCGAAGATTTTATTTTTATTAATATCCTAAACCAACATTTTATAATTATTAAATGTTTTGTAGAATGCTATTAGCATTAAAATAATGTGTTTACTTCTTAAATTGATGCAGTATTTCTCGAGATATTAACGTTTTTTGACGGTCCGGCGGTGTGGGTTTTACCCATAGGTGTTTTTGGTCGGGTTCGCTAGGGGGGTCCACTCCCGGGTGGAAGGCCAAAATTAGGGGGGGTCCAGGGGGGTCCGGCCCCCCCAGGGGTTTTATGGGGGGGTGGACACCGGGTGCGAGATTTCAAATTTAGGGGGGGTCAGGGGGGTCCAATTTTTTGACAAAATTTTTTTTAACTCAATAATTTAAGTGTTTTTAGGTCTAATATTGAATTTTATGTATTAAAACAGCCTAATTAGGCCTAAAAAGTATATTTAAACACTGTTTTTAACTAAAAAACCGTGTTTTTGACAGTAAATAAAAAAAATATACTTCCAAATTGGTTGGGAGGGGGGGAGGGGGGTCAACCTCGCTAGGGGGGGGGTCAGGCCGGACCGCTCTCGAGCTTTGGGGGGAAGGGGGGCCCCCTGAATTTTTTCTAGGGGGGTCCAAAATTTTGGCTCTAGGGGGGGTGACCCCTCTGTCCCCCCCAAAAAAACACCTATGGTTTTACCCCATCGATTTCCGTCCGTGCGCCCAGTCGGTGTGGGTTTTACCCCACCCCATGAGCCTCTCCATTTAAATGGCACTCTCCATTATGATGGCATAGTAGTCATTTTAATTCGGTGAGTTAAAATGGAGAAAAAGTCATTATAATAGCCATTTATTTATTTAATTTCACTTCCTATATACTCACAAGTGTAATACTGTCCGTGACGGACACAAGTGTAATACTGTACGGACCCCCCCTAAGTATGGAAACAGCCAAAAGAGGGGGGCGGTCGCCCCCCCCCGCCCCCTATATACGCTACTGATCTACATATAATTAGCTCTCATTTGAGCTATCAAACGTCGTATTCCCTACTGATCTACATATAATTAGCTCTCATTTGAGCTATCAAACGTCGTATTCCATCGAGGATTACCAAAGATATAGTCCAAAATCAAAAATACCCAATTTGGAAAAGTGCCGAAACTAAATGCACTACCCTATATCAAATTAGAAAAATTAAAAACAAATTTATTGCGTTGATTGGTCGATTTTTTGCACATTATAGTTTAAAACTTGAGATAATGTATTTTTGTATACTGATAAACACTTATTTTGTGATTGTAATTTTGAAAACAAATTCAATACGTAGTACACACATATTTCTAAAAGGCTAAATGGTAAATTTATGTATGTTGGCTAATTTTGAGGTTTATTATGAGCACTTCATGAGTAAAGGCCGATTTTATTTACTTCTTTGCATAACTAAAAATGAATTTTAAGTAATATTATTTATTGATAAAAACTTGCCTTTTGTTATTGTTTTTTTTCGTATATCAAAGTAATAAATATGTTTGTGTGCGTCTTACGCAAACTCCAACAGGTTTTAAATTTTATTAAAATTCACCGAAAATAATTTGTATTTCAAATTTTTAATTTCAAAAAATTTCCTATTTTCAAAAATTTTCTATTTTCACAACAAAAAAAAAACAAATTACCGTAGTCATCTATTGTGAGAAGATTAATTCGAACATCCTGACCAGTTTTTAGACCGGCATTTAGCTTAAAAAAAAATTAAAGCGCAATAGTGTAGAATTAAGAATAATTAATTGGTGAAAACATAAAATCCTAAATTCATAAAGTTTGTTTGTAGAAAACGAGTATTTTACGCATGATTGCAAAATAAAGACCAGTCTTGTAAAATCTAAAAAACCCGGAAAAAGGTTATAAAAAAAATCTTTAAAGGTTAATAAGTGACAAAATAGCAAAAACACTAAAAAAATGTCGTCGTAATTTTTAACTTAAAATCTATTTTTAACAATTTACCTTACAATTTTTCTGGGAAAAGTTTTAAGTAGAAAAAACTTTAAATTTTCGACAGCCATATTTTTTTCTCGTGTGGACAAAAATTTTTCATATTGTCGTTAGTCTAGCAAAATTATCCTGTTCAACTGTATAATGTAAAAAAAAAAATTTAAATCAATTATAATTAAATCATCGCTAAAAAAATCCTAAAAATTCAATAATTAAATATTTCTAAATTGTGATAAACGGTATAACCAAGTATGACTAGCAGAAATATATCACTTAAATAAAGTCTACATAAATACTATTTGAAGTTTTTTATGTATAGCAGTGTAACACTCTAACATTATATAGTATTGATGGGCAGTTCCGGTTTCGGGTTCCGGGCAAAATTTGGAATTCTGGTTCCGGTTTTTGTTCCGGATTTTTTAAAAATTTCAATTCCGGTTCTGGTTCCGGTTTCGGTGTTCCGAGGGTTTCGCATTTTAATTGGCAGTTCCGGTTCCGGATTTCGGATCTTCCGGGCAAAATTTTGAATTTCGGTTCCTGTTCCGGATTTTTGGAAAATCTCAATTCCGGTTATATATAGTTCCAGTTTCGGTGTTCCGGGGGTTTCGCAGTTTAATTGACAGTGCCGGTTCCGGATTCCGGATGTTCTGGGCAAAATTTCAAATTTCGGTTCCTGCTCTGGAATTTTAGAAAATCTTAATTCCGGCTCTGGTTCCGGTTCCGGTGTTCCGGGGTCTTCGCAGTTTAATTGGCAGTTTCGGTTCCGGATTCCGGATGTTTCGGACAAAATTTGGAATTTCGGCCGGTTCTGGTTTCTGTTCCGGATTTTTCAAAAATTTCAATTCCGGTTCCGGTGTTCCGGGGGTTCGCAGCTCCGCCCATCACCATAGGTGGGCAGTCTCTAGGATTTCGGGAGGGGGGGGGGTGAAGGGAGGGGGGGGTAGGGGTGGGGTCAAATTTAGGGGGGTGTCCGGCAAGACCCAAATTTTGAAGGAGGTGTACCCAATATTTCCGCGCTGCCTTAAAATGGGCTTAAAACGCGTAAAAAACGTAAAACAAGCTTATAAATGCTTTAAAACTGTGTAAAATTAAAATAAGACCTTATTGCAACTTATAAATTTTATTTTTTATTTTATTTTTTTTTTAATAATAATGTGTTTATATATTCTTATAATTAGATTAGAAATCATAGTTTTTTTTAATAATTACATAATAATACTGATATTATTGTCTTATGATTATAAAGTCAAGTATCACAAATTTTTTAATTCATAATCTTATATTTTATTAAAGATTATATACATACATGGGCGTAGCCATGGGTGTCTAGATCCCCCTTTTAGGTCGGAAAAAGAAAAAATTTGGGGTTAGACAGACCTTTTGGGTCGCCAAGGATAAAAATTTGGGGGTCTAGAACCACCATTTTCAAAAAATTTTCTCTCAGCGTCCCATTAATAAATTATATAGTCTCCACTTGCAAATTTGTATTACTGTGTTTTGTAATCTTGGTATGACCACGCTAGACCCACTCCATTCTTTATGTTTTAATTGGTCTCCACTTCTAAATTTGTGTTGCTTTGTTTTTTAATCTTGATATGACCACAATGGACGACGCCCCCCCCCTTTAGATTTGTTATATAGTGGTATGGTATTAAAAATTTACAAGTTGGAAAAAAATTTTAAAAACATTTTCTGGTACTTTGCATTGTCAGCTGTAATTTAATGTACTCATTTTTCAGCTGTAATGTATTGGAAAATTCGAAAAATCGAAAATTTTAAGGTATCAAATTGTTTGTAAAAAATTTTTTCTCTGTTTTATAGACTTATTTTTATTAAAATAATGAAGCATATGACATAAATAAGGTAATAAACACTCCGCGCGAAGCGCGGTAATTTTTTTTAGTCCTTTTATAACGCTTAAAAATTTTTCTCTGGGAGGCGAATTTAAGGGAGGGGGTGTCCTCGGGTACCCAAATTTAGAGGGGGGGGGGTGTCAGCAAAATTCGAAATTTTGGGGGGAGGGTATAACCCCCAATCCCCCCTGCCTACCTATGCCCATCGCTACAGTATTGAAATGCTGTTTAATCCTGGAAACGAACTTAAGGTTCGGAAAGTCCCCACCCTTTTTTGTTTATATGTTTCCTTTTTAATTTAATTTCCTTTTTGTTTATGTTTCCTTTTTAATTTAAAAGTGCAGTACAAAGTCATAATATATTTCTTCGATTTATGAGTTTTGTTAAAATATTACGCTGTATCGCAAAACGTGACAATTGTTTTCTCATCTAAATATTTTTATCAATTACAGAAATATGACATTTAAGTAATGTTCAAAATAAAGATTTTTAGAGCATTCTTTTAAAATTTCTTCTTTATTATGCTTAACGTTGTTACGAAAGCCTAAAAACCCAGCGTACTTTCAGCATTATCATTTCGACACCTTAATTGTAGATTTTAACAAAGTATTGTAGTCGAGATATTAGTGATCTAGTGATAAAAACTGCGATTTTATCCCATTTTTTATGAGATTTGGAAGCGAAAAAACAATCGGCAAACATGAAAAATATTTTATAAAATTATCGGTTTTGCGTCTATTTTGTAAAGCAATTTATCAAATCAAACAATTTTTGAATAATAAAATAGCATTTTTTCATTTCTTAAATAAAAATTTGCATTGCAAAATAAGTATAGAAGACTTAACTTTTTGCGCCTTAATCAATGCTCAGACGCGGAGTGTATATCGCGTCCGGTGTCTCAGTTTATAAACGCGGTCGGAAGATCTTAGTGAGCAGCAGTTTAATTACTTACCATTTTTTGTTTAATTTACGGTTTAATTAAATTTAATAATTTAATTATTGCATTATGATTCACATACTTCTCTCTAGTCCCATTTTTTTCTCGGAAAACATACACCCGGGAAGAAATAACCTTTTTTTTCTTTTTGAGTAGTTTTCATAAATAGTTTGTAAAAAATTTATGTATAATAATAATTTGTAGAAAACATACGTTATTGGAATTTATTTAAATAAATATACAAACATACACTGAGAAACCCACGGAAAAATGTTGCAAAAAATGCCAGCCACGCAAAGATTAATCCATTCATTTTACCTAGAAAACATCAAATTAAATTTAATAATTTTGTGGCTTCTGTGCGTATCAAAAATTTAATTTATAATGTGAGCATATATTGTGTCATTTTCTCAGTGTATTTCTTAACCATTAAAATACCATATTTAATATGCAACCGCCATGTATTTATTGTTATGTGTGTTCACTTTCACGTTTCAAAAAATTTAAAATTCAGTCATTTAATACAGCTATAAGCTGCATACGACAAGGGTATTAGCAAGAATATATAACACAAGAGAATGTCCGACTGTACACTAAATTTTTGACCAAAATTTTGCGAGAAAAGTCGCATTTTTGAATTCGTGTGCGACTTTTCTCGCAAAAATCCGCCATTTTCTGCAAGTTTTCCCGCGCTGCGATTTTTAACACAGTGTTAAGCCCGTTTCACACTGGAGTGCTAGGTGCTAGATGCTAGGTGCTAAGTTCTAGGGTGCTAGCTGCTAGGTGCTAGGCTCTACGTGCTACGTGCTAAGTGCTAGGAGATGTTCACACTGCAGTGCTCGCTAGCACTGCTAAAAGCAGGTTTGAGAAAATACGTTATTGTTTTTTAATGTAGTGAAATAAAAATGTCTCTTAACGAATGTTTTTCATCTGATGACGATGACGACGAAGTAGATATTCTTTTGTTGCTTTTACTTCGTAGAAGACGGTTACGCCAAAATAAAAGAAGATGGTGGGTTCGCCCAATTTTTAAAAAGCGTGAACAAAAAGGCGAATACCATGCTCTTATTCAAGAAATGAGACTTCAGGATCACGAGTACTTTTTTGACTATTTTCGAATGACCCCGCCTCAATTTGATTTTCTTTTGTCATTGGTCGGACCTTTGATTGTAAAGCATAAAAGTAACTTTTGAGAATCGATTCCAGCAAAAGAACGATTAGCAGTAACTCTCAGATTTCTTGCTACCGGCGATGCACAGCAAACAATTTCTTTTAGCTTTCGACTCGGTAGATCAACAGTCTGCAATATAGTTTCTGAGACGTGTGAAGCTTTGTGGAACGCTCTGCACAAAACCTACTTGGCTGCCCCAAGTTGTGAAGCGGACTGGAAAAAAGTTGCGGTAGATTTTGAACCTACGTGGCAATTACCTCATTGCATAGGGACATTAAATGGAAAACACTGTCATATACAAAAACCGTTAAAGCAAGGATCTGAATATTTTAATTATAAAGGGTTTCATTCCATGGTGCTTCTTGCATTGGTGGACGCGAATTACCGCTTCTTGTTTGTAGATATTGGCAGTCAAGGAAGCAAAAGCGATGGCGGCATTTTTTCAACTTCGAACTTAGCTTTAAAATTGGAAAATAACGCCTTAGAAATTCCTCCTGGTGTGGAATATATTAATTTTTTTCATTTTTATTTACAGCAATACCAAGGACAATTATTTTCGTGGTCACGTCGAATCCATTATACTAATACTTTTTAATAGTGAAAAGTATTGCGGCTGATAAAAAACCTCTGCTATTTTAATTGTCAAACTTGAATCACCGCACCGCCGAAAAATTTTTCAAGGGGAAAACTGCGCAGTTTTTATGTGGAAGTGAATGTGCAACGCGGCATTTATTATTTATTATGCATTCACTTTAAATTTTTAAACATAATTCAGCAATTAATTTATTTGGAATGTATATTTACCAAATATATTCGAGAATTCTTTGTAAATTTATTTTCATTAAAAACATATTACCTTAAAACAACAAACATCATTTCAAAAGCGAAATTTTTGCTATATTTATATTCGCGGAAACTTCGAAATACCGCCAAATATTTAGAGACTGAAAATTGCATTTTCAGTCTCTAAATATTTAAGAATTTTTTTTAAAAGGTGGTATTTTATTTAAAAATATTGGTTTAAATAAAAAAAAAGAGTTTAGATTGAAAACCGCAATATTTTTCACCTATTTTCTGCGGGAGTGCTAGCTATCACTAATGACGGAGTTGTAGACCGACACAACTCGATTTAATGATAGCTAGCACTTAGAACCTAGCACCTAGCACGTAGCACCTAGCACTTCAGTGTGAACGAACCATATCTTTAACATGGGCTACAACTTTTTCGAGTGATAGCTATCATCTAGCACGTAGCACCTAGCACCTAGCATTCCAGTGTGAAACGGGCTTTAGTTTTCTGGCAGTGGGGACTGCGACTTCTTTCGCACTCTATGCTGCTTTCTTCGCACTGCGATTATTTTCGCACTGCGAGCCTGGCCGCGCAACAAAAAAAAATACATTTATTTTCGAAGGAGTAAAACACTTCGAAACTTGTTTTATTTAATTTTAAAACGTCCGAAAGTGATTTTATTTTATTAAAACTAAAAGTTTTAACATCTTAAGGTAAAAAAAAACGACTTTTACCATTTAAATATAAAATTTTCGCTTCGCTTTGTTTTTATTTTTTTTGTTGCGCGGCCAGGCTCGCAGTGCGAATAAAGCAGCATAGAGTGCGAAAGAAATCGCAGTCCCCACTGCGAGAAAACTAACACTGTGTAAAAAATCGCAGCGCGGGAAAACTTGCAGAAAATGGCGGATTTTTGCGAGAAAAGTCGCACACAAATTCGAAAGTGCGACTTTTCTCGCAAAATTTTGGTCAAAAATTTAGTGTACAGTCGGACATTCTCTTGTGTTATATATTCTTGATATTAGTAATAAACAAACAGTTAATCATAAAATACAGACACAAAAATTTAAAAATTTTGGTTTGTCTTCTTATCATAAATTATTTGCTTTTTTATATTCTGTTTTAATGCTTAGTATTACTGTGGTTTTTATGATCTATATATAAATAGACGTAATGTCTTTGTGTGTCTGTGTCTGTCTGTCTGTCTGTCTGTCTGTCTGTGAATCTGTGTGTTCCCTAACTCCTCCTTAACCACCCAATGGATTAAGGTAAATGAAGTATCGTTGGAAAGCTTATACCCCAGGGAATGTCGTAAGGGGGTTGAAATTTTGAAACAACTTACATGGACATCTTTATACTGGACAACGTGTTTTCACCAAAGGGGGACCCTATGGATTTTGGAACTTAAAAAATTTTTTGACTCAGAATTGGCTCAAACTTATTGGAAAGAGTAATTAGGCAATGTAAAGACAGAATATCATGATTTTTGGAAAAATTAACATGGACATCTTTATACTGGACAACGTTTTTTCATTAAAGAAAGGAATTACCTTGCTCACCAACTACAAGAGGGATTTGGCTAAATGAGATGTCATTGCAAAGCTTACGGTCCGGAGAATGTCGTAAAAAGCTCTAAATTTAAAAAAAAATACATGGACATCTTTATCCTGGACAAAACATTTTTACAATAAGGGGAACCTATGGATTTTGGAAAGTGAAAATTTTTTGTTTTTGAATTGGCTCGAACTTATTGATAAGTGTAATTATCCAATGTAAAACCAAAACGTCATGTTTTTTGGTAAGATTAACATGGACATCTTAATGCTAGACAACGTTTTTTCACTAAAAAGAGGAACGACCTTCCTCGCCAACCAACTAAAGGATTGTGCTAAATGAGATATCATTGCAAAGCTTACAGGCTGGGAAAGGTCATAAAAAGGTTGAAATTTAAAAAAATCGCATAGACATCTTTTGGTTGGACAAGACATTTTCACAAAAAACAGGACCATATGGACTTTGAAAGTTGAAAAAAATTTTATCTTCAAATTGGCTCAAACTTATTGGTAAGAGTAATTCGCCAATGTGAAGCCAGAATATCATGTTTTTGGAAAATAAACATGGACATCTTTATGCAGGACAACGTTTTTTTACTAAAAAGAGAAATGACCTTTCTCCTTAACCACAAAAAGAATTGGGCTAAATAAGATATCATTGCAATGCTTGAATTTTAAGAAATGTCATAAAAGGGTTGAATTTTTCAAAAAATAAATAACAAGGACATCTTTATGCTGGACATGGCATTTTTACCAAAAGGGAGGACCCTTCTCCTCAACCACAAAACGGATTGGGCTAAATGAGGTATCATCGCAAAGCTTACAGTCTGGAGAATGTCATAAATGGGTTAAAATTTTAAAAAAATAGCATGGACATCTTTATATTGGACAACATATTTTTACCAAAGATGGAAGAACCTTCCTCCCCAACCACAGAAACAATTAGGATAAATGAGATATTATGGGAAACCTTATAGTTCAGGGAGCATCATAAGGTGGTTGAAATTAGTAAAAACTTAATATGGACATCTTTATGCTGAACAACATATTTTCACCAAAAGAAGGAAAGACCCTTCTCCCCAACTAAAATTAGAGTGGGTAACTGAGGTATCACTGTAAAGCTTACAATCACGGGAATGGCATTTTTGATTTCGGGGAGTCATGAATCTTTTGGGGTTGAAAATGATTGATTTGGTATTGCTTATTTTGGTGTGTAAAAGACTTCTATTTGGTTTTCTTTTTTTTTTCCTTTTTTTGGGTGCATGCAATTTCAGTGCGGTTATTTACTTGCTTCTGTATGTTCCTGTCGTTTGACAAAATAAATAATAATAATAATAATAATAATAATAAAGGGGTTGAATTTTGAAAAAAAAAATTAGTAAATGAATATAAAGAATGTGGGAAAAATTATTTGTCAGCCGTATGGCTGACACGGGCTACTTGCTATTAAAAGTGATCAAAAATGTTTTTAAGCAAACAAATTACGTGGTTACACCACATCTATCAACAGACAACTAAAAATACGTTAACCACGCTTCAAAGAGAATTTTATAACAACAAGTGTTAGATATTGTTAAATTATTATATACTATATAATTGCATAATAATTAGAC
This sequence comes from Microlaimidae sp. YZB2_3, assembly GCA_030248175.1. Taxonomy (NCBI): domain Eukaryota; kingdom Metazoa; phylum Nematoda; class Chromadorea; order Desmodorida; family Microlaimidae; species Microlaimidae sp. YZB2_3. Next base: position 9,155 of record JASAMX010018401.1, on the reverse strand, counting down.
AAATGGGTTAGAAAATATATATATTTCAAAATAATTAGATAAACGTTCATATATACCTTGTGCTAATAACAAAACTAAAACTTTTTAGGCACCCCAAGTTTTTCTTAACTATCATTATTATTATTTATTATTTATTTAGTCTACAGTCAGAAACATACATACGAAAGTATACACTGCACTGGAATATTATATTACTAATATTACTGCACTTTACTATTATTTCCTATTACCAAGATTTAAAACTTTAGTTTGAATAGTAAAAAAACATACCTGAATTTGTTCAACGATATGATTGAAAATTTTTGAATTAATCATAAACTTAAGTTTACAATTAGCGCTATATAAAAGCGTACAAACCTATTATTTTGCAAAACTACAACAAAATAAACTAGATAATAGGTTTGCATATTTGCAGCTAATTACATAGTGGGCGGTGACAATAATTTATTGCTATACTGAACTACAAAGGTATTTTCTGTTGTTTAATGGTTTCTCATGCAAGCTATTTAATTGAATTTAGCTCAGGGTTACAAAACTGTTACAAGTTAAATGTGTTAGTGTAAAAAACTATTATCAAAAATATGTAGTGACTTGTGTTGTGGTTTGTAATGAGAGCATAATAATATAAAAACAAAATATACGACTTTGTTATACCCATAATTAAAATTATTCCTTTAAATTAATTTTACTGAAACCATAATTATAACAAAAAAATATATATAATAACAAAACTAAAACTTTTTAGGCACCCCAAGTTTTTCTTAACTATCATTATTATTATTTATTATTTATTTAGTCTACAGTCAGAAACATACATACGAAAGTATACACTGCACTGGAATATTATATTACTAATATTACTGCACTTTACTATTATTTCCTATTACCAAGATTTAAAACTTTAGTTTGAATAGTAAAAAAACATACCTGAATTTGTTCAATGATATGATTGAAAATTTTTGAATTAATCATAAACTTACGTTTACAATTAGCGCTATATAAAAGCGTACAAACCTATTATTTTGCAAAACTACAACAAAATAAACTAGATAATAGGTTTGCATATTTGCAGCTAATTACATAGTGGGCGGTGACAATAATTTATTGCTATACTGAACTACAAAGGTATTTTCTGTTGTTTAATGGTTTCTCATGCAAGCTATTTAATTGAATTTAGCTCAGGGTTACAAAACTGTTACAAGTTAAATGTGTTAGTGTAAAAAACTATTATCAAAAATATGTAGTGACTTGTGTTGTGGTTTGTAATGAGAGCATAATAATATAAAAACAAAATATACGACTTTGTTATACCCATAATTAAAATTATTCCTTTAAATTAATTTTACTGAAACCATAATTATAACAAAAAATATACAGCCATGGTATCCACTATTTTTTTATTGTGTGTGTTTGTACCGCAGCGATGAGACTTTTTAAAAACACGTCAGGTTTTTAAGGAACCTCAAAATGTCATATAGTATTAGTGATCACGTCATATTATGTTTTTCTCTGTGGGAATGGTTTTGGGGGAAGCTGTTTTAGCCAATTAGCGCATAGGAAAAAATTGATCTCAAATAAATGAAACATCTCAATTTTTTTCCTAAGCGCTAATTGGCTAAAAGTGATTTTATAACGTCAAAACAGTGTGAAAATTTTTAAAACTGAACAATTTCCTTTAAATGGGATGGTTTTGACCATCGTCGGTATAGACTAAAACTAAATTCCAATAACTTGCTTGCACGACTGAAACCATTTAAAAAATGTGAAACATCATTAAAAACGTCTAAGACAATTAGAATATAAAAAGATAAATGCAAATGGGCCAGCATTTTAACCGAACACATTCTATTTTACTCCAATAAATCTATTCCAAAATAATAATTGTTTTGAGTTTTTCCTAATTATTTGTGATTTCATTCACTTCAAAATTTGTAAACATTTTTGATTAAAAAAGAACTCAACTAATTATTATTTTTTACAATATGTTTAATATTTTTGTGCAGAAAGCAAAAAACAGAATTAAAATTCAGTTGAAACAATCAGGGAAGAGCGCGGAGCGTTCTTTCTCTTATATTAAATGGGTTAAGTCACTGCGCGGTTAACCGTTGTTGATGGCGTCATCGAAATCAACAAAACCTTTAATAGTTTTTTAGCCAATTAAAAATCTAAACATTTTACATAATTAAAATATTACCCATATTTTTCTGATATTAAAAACCTAAAAACTTTTGCTAAACATACCTGAATTTCATACTAATAAGCTTAATTTGCTTAACTTTTTTTGTTTTTTTTTTTTTTTTTTTTGGGGTCCCCCAAAAATTTTTTCCTGTGGTAAATATTTGGAGCTGATTTTTTGCACGTAGATGCTAAATTGCCCCCTCACCTGAATTTTATTCTCGAATATGCTCTATTGCCCGTAGTTAAACCTCTGTTCATGTGAAAAACGACCAGTTTTTTTCTAAGTTACGCATTAGGTACTGGGGTACTTGTGTGATAATTTTTTTCCTTACTGAATTACATATAAAGTAACTTCATTCAGTAATACACATTCTCTTGTGGTTATTTTTTTGGTTTAAATTATAATTCCTTACCTTTTTATAAAAATTACTAATTTTCAACAGGAAGAGCGAAAAAATATCCTTACCACTAATTAGCAGCCATATGGCAACAATAAAAATATTTAAAAAAATAAAATAAAATAAATCTTGGGTGACGTGTGAGCGCTGCGGGGTACAATGTTTTAATAGACGGAAATTTATCAAAATCGAAACAGAAAAAACTCTTTTTTATATGGAATACTATGAAGCTACAATCACTCCAAAAATTTAATGCGAGAAAAGACTAGTATCTGGGTAAACTCGTAAAATTGTATGGAACCTGGAAAAACCATTTACAATGGTGTGGTTTTGTTGTTTAAAAATAAACCATCAATCCAGAAAAATCAAGCACAAAACAAAAGTCCAAATAAAGCTAATTTCCAAAAAAAGTGGTTAAATCAGGTCTAACTAAAAAAATTTAAACAGAAGAAAAACACACTATTTTATATGGTTCTTTCGGGTTCCATACAATTTTACGGAGTTACCCAGACTTAATTTTTGTATAGTATACTGCTTAAAATTTACATTGAAGTTTTGGATATGAAAATAATTGTATTCATATCATGAGGAGACCATGACGTTTCTTTTAAAATGAGTAAATTTTTTAATGTTTTATATCTTTAATAAATGACATTGAATTCAATGCATTAAAAGGCGGAAATTCTAGCAAAAGACGAAACAAAGTTTCGAAAAAAAAGCCTTATATTAAATGGAATAGTATAAAGCTACATAAGTCTAAAAACTAAATGCCAGAAAAGACTGAAACAAGTCTCTTTAAAACCTGTAAATTAATAACAGATTTTGTGAAATTTTCAGAAAAACAAAACCGAATAAAAACAATACGTGTAAAAGCTTTAGTTTGCGTTTTTTAACCATTAATAAAACTTAATTCACATAAATTTCTCTCAAAGTGGATTAACTTTTACATGAGTTAACCAGCTGTAAACACCACAGTATTAGTTAAGTCACACGTCGTCAAAACGATACAAAAAAGTATAACGCAAGCGTCACAGTAACCATGAAAAATTTCTGTCAAAATAAGTTATCGCATTGCGCATTAAATTTTGTAATTTATCATTATTTTCGTATAAAGCAAAACGTACCGCCATATTAACGGCTTTTTAAAATCAAATATCAAGTTTTAAGTCCGAAAAACATTGAAAATTTCAGATTTAATATAAGGCGACTTTTTCTTTAATGTTTCTATTTATTACATAAAACAAATTAGCTGTCAATGTATTTGTTAAATTAAAAGTCGCCTTATATTAAATCTGAATTTTTCAATGTTTTTCGGACTTAAAACTTGATATTTGATTTTAAAAAGCCTTTAATATAGCGGTACGTTTTGCTTTATACGAAAATAATGATAAATTACAAAATTTAATGCGCAATGCGATAACTTATTTTGACAGAAATTTTTCATGGTTACTGTGACGCTTGCGTTATACTTTTTTGTATCGTTTTGACGACGTGTGACTTAACTAATACTGTGGTATTTACAGCTGGTTAATTCATGAAAAAGTTGATCCACTTTGAGAGAAATTTATGTGAATTAAGTTTTATTAATGGTTAAAAAACGCAAACTAAAGCTTTTACACGTATTGTTTTCATTCCGTTTTGTTTTTCTGAAAATTTCACAAAATCTGTTATTAATTTACAGGTTTTAAAGAGACTTGTTTCAGTCTTTTCTGGCATTTAGCTTTTAGACTTATGTAGCTTTATACTATTCCATTTAATATAAGGCTTTTTTTTCGAAACTGTTTCGTCTTTTGCTAGAATTTCCGCCTTTTAATGCATTGAATTCAATGTCATTTATTAAAGATATAAAACATTAAAAAATTTACTTATTTTAAAAGAAACGTCATGGTCTCCTCATGATATGAATACAATTATTTTCATATCCAAAACTTCAATGTAATTTTAAGCAGTATACTATACAAAAATTAAGTCTGGGAAATGCAAACAATGCAAACTTCAATGCAATCACAAGATCACTAAACGAGCATAGAGTAGAATCAACAATTATTAGGTGGATTGACACTATGCTCAGATCTAGAATGGTGCAGATAACTTTAGGAGACTGCACCAAAACTGTCATAGTCCGCCAGGGCTGTGCTCAAGGAGGGGTGCTATCACCACTACTGTGGACCTTCGTAGTAGATAGCCTTCTCAACAAAATTAGTAAAACTGGACATCATATCCAAGGATACTCAGATGATGTAACCATACTGGTTCAAGGAAAATATCTGGACATAGTGGCAGATCAAGCTCAGGCTGCTTGTTTTATTTCAGGTAGAAGAATGGTGTGAAGAACAAGGACTCTCAGTAAATCCTAACAAAACTGAGATGGTACTTTTTACTCACAAAAGAAAGATGCCAAAGGTTCAGTGGCCCAAATTATTTGGTACACAATTACAGTTGGCAACAGTAGCCAAGTATCTGGGAGTTATCCTAGACAACAAATTGACTTGGATTCAGCATACCAAGAATCGGCAACAAAAAGGCCTTATGGCCCTCTGGCAATGCCACAGGGCTGTAGGAAAAACGTGGGGTATAACACCCAAAAATATGCATTGGATATATACCAGTGTAATTATTCCCATGCTAAAATATGCAGCAGTGGTGTGGTGGCCTAAATTAGAACTGGGAATTGCTAGAAGCTTGTTTGGACAATTACAACGCCAGGCATGTCTTAGCATAACTGGGGCTATAAGAACAACACCCACAGCGGCTATGGAAGCATTGCTTAATCTTGCACCCTTGGATATTGTCATCAAAGGGGAGGCAATATCAACCAGCTATAGGTTAGGTATAGCTAACCAATGGCAGACAAAAGGTACAAATAGAGGGCACTCTAAAATCAAGCAGTTAGCATTGAGAGAAATCCCAATGCTAAATCTTGAGAGTGACCACATTGTTCCTGTATTCAAGTTTGAAAGGAACTTTAAAGTTGAGTTTCCTAGTCGACAAGATTGGAACACCAACAAAGATGTCATTCAACCCCAATCTGCTATGTGCTGCTACACAGATGGCTCAAAAGCAGAACAACATACTGGGGCAGGAGTGCATTTCACATTTGCCATGGAAGAGGATTTCTTTATTCCATTAGGCAAAAACCCAACTGTATTCCAGGCTGAAATATATGCAATCTTGGCCTGTGTTACAAATGCTGTTGTGCAAACTGCACAAAACAAAGAAATTTGTATTTTCTCTGACAGTCAGGCTTCACTCAAGGCGCTTCTAACTCCTCAGATATCATCTGGGCTAGTTATGAGGTGCTATGAGATGATTACCAGATTGGCCAGAGAAAATGATGTAAAGCTTCTGTGGGTACCTGGACACAGGGGCCATGAAGGAAATGAGCAGGCTGACAAGCTTGCTAAAGAAGGCACAAACCCTAACTTTATGGGCCCACTTTTACATGTGGGAACATCAATTGGGGTGGCAAAATCAGCCATCAAAAAATGGATTATGGCTCAGCATGTCAGATACTGGCAAAATCTTGACGCATGCCGACATACCAAAAAGTATGTCACTGAGCCTAATATTTCCAGAGCTAGGCAATTGCTTGGTCTCTCAAGAAAACAGTTACGCCTTGTCATTGGGCTTTTAACTGGACATAGTCCTCTCAAAGCTCACTTGAGAAAGATTGGAGTAGCCAATGATGGGCTCTGCGAACTCTGCCAAGAGGAAGAAGAGACCGCTACTCACTTCTTGGAACAGTGCTATGCACTGTCAGCAATAAGGTTTAAAATCTTTGGCACGGACCCCTTAGATGCAAAAACAGTCCGAGGGGCGCCTGTTGTTGATTTTAAACGATTCATAAAAGAATCAAAACGATTTGAGGAAAACCACTCCTAGGTGGTTCCAGGGCAGAGTGTAATGAGCCTAATGCAGGCTTGAACACCAGGGCCCCTTAATACTAGGGTACCGCCCTCTTACTATCTATCTATCTATGTAGCTTTATACTATTCCATTTAATATAAGGCTTTTTTTCGAAACTTTGTTTCGTCTTTTGCTAGAATAGCATATTTGTTTTGATATTCAGTCCATTTATATAAATAAATCAATTTTCTATTAAAAAAAGTATCAAAAGCGTTCAAATTTTTTTAATTATATTCAACTTTGATTTAATAATTTAAATAAACTATAAGTGTTGCTTCCAAAAAAAAAACTTAAAAAACACAAAAAGACTCCGAGGGACTCAAACTCCTGACTTTTAAAGCAAAACCTTCACCCGCTACGCCATCTAGGTAGGGACAATCCTAGTGTAATTTATATTTATTAGTGATGGGCAGTTTCGGTTCCGGATGTTCCGGATGTTCTGGACAAATTTTGGAATTCCCGTTCCGGTTCCTGTTCCGGATTTTTGGAAAATTTCAATTCCGGTTCTGGTTCCGGTTCCGGGGTTTCGCGGTTTGATAGGCAGTTCCGGTTCCGGGTTCCGGGTGTTCCGAGCGAAATTTCAAATTCCGTTTCCTGTTCCGGATTTTTGGAAAATACCAATTCCGGTTTCGGTTCCTGTTCCGGTGCTCCGGGGGTTCCGCAGTTCCGCCCATCACTAATATTTATACATTCAGAACCGCAAACACGCGCAAAAGAACAGTAAAATCTATCGAAAGCTCGTTTTTGATTAATTATAAAAAATAATGTTATAAAAACAGAGTAAATTGCAATTACTTCTGTAAACATAAGCAGAATTTTAGATACTTATGTAATATAAATTGACATAAAAATTAAACAAACTGCAAATTCACAATTTTAAAAGAACTTTTTCGGTTTCAGAAATGTTTGAGATATTCTAAATAATTAAAAATGAACGAATTGGCGATTTTTTAAAATCCAATTTTTTTTATTTATGGACCGAAATCATTTAAAATTTATAATTTTGAAGTAAAAAATTTAGTGTTGTTTAAAAATGTCAAGTTATTTTAAAATAAAATTTTAGAAAACTTTTAGAAGATTTTGGCAAAAAAATGTGTTTATATTCCAAACGGGCATTTGGATTTACATGTTTAAACCCAAAAAATATGATAGAAATAATCAAAAAATGTTTAAAAAAATTAAATTCGTGATCTGACCGACGCGACTGGTTCGCTTTTAATGCAATGCATTGTGTAGAGTTTTGTATAATCAATTCTAGAATTAACAATAACGATGATTATAAATGCTATGTTTCTCAGGTTTCATTGTAGTAATAGTAATGCTTCGATAAACGTTTAAATCATTTTATTAATCATATTTATTATCTCAGTATCCTAATAAAATATAATTTATATATACAGTTACGCTAATGAAAAGTTTAAATATAAAAACTGTACAAAGGTACACCCAAACTATATGAAATGTAAAAAATATGAGATTTTAAACAAATTATTTTACATGTAAATTTGAAATACGCAATAAAGCATAAAACGATATAATGTAAACATAACAATAGGTTTGACAATAAAATTTGTTAACAAAATCAAGTTTAGATTATTATTAACAATGAACTATGAACAATGAATTAATTAAAAATTTGACTTTTTGAAAAAACAAAAATAAATAAATAAAAATCTTTTTGAGTTTCTAAATTTATCACTTTTATTGTGGTATAATTTTTGAACTTAATTTTAAGGATATAAAACAAAAAGTGTGTCTCACAATTATGCTGCAACATTGTTTTCATGCGTGCAGTTTTATTAGCATTCATTTATTCAGATTTGCATCAATTTGTCATTTAAATATTATTTTCTCAACGAATAATACAATGACACTGACAAAAACAAACCCAAGAAATATGTAAAACAGCATGGAAATCTGTTTAATGTTTACAGCCTTCGAACCATTCTCATTTTCGATTTTTTCTAATATTTCACTTTGAGTCAGTTTCTTCAATGGTTCCAGCCATGGAAAGTGAATTTTGTTCAAACGTTCTATTTCCAATTCCACTAGAGCTGAAACCCTTTGATCGGATTTCGAAAAATACACCTTATTTGACGGGTTGTAATATACTGTGTATATATCAAAAGCTCCACTGTCGATGCTGTCTATAGAAAATTTTACTATGAATCTTAAAAATTTTACAATTTTATTTTACAGTGAACATTTAACAAAAATGGTTAGTTCAAGTGTTAAAAATATCAAATCCAATATCTTAAACCATGCCAAAGCTTTGCGTGAAAAACAACCACTAGTCAGTCCATGACTTGTATTTAGAAAACTAATGCTATGCTTAGATTTCAGGATTTTAGTTAGTTTAAAGATAAATTCTATCAGGGTGATAATAGATAAGTGGTAAAGTAACCACTCGTTTTTTGAAATATCACTTGAAATATCACGTGCAGTGAAACACATGACGCAACTAAATAATAATTGGTTACATAACCGCTGAAAACTTTTTTTAAAATTTTTCTCGCTCGCGGATTTATTGTTTATTTCTTCCTGGCGTAGAGCGGTTTACGCCCTTGATTTCAGCTTAGAAGACTTTAGCTTTAGTTTGTTTATTTTTGCGTTTGCCACTGAAAGTCTTTTTGCGAAATCGTTCTATTTTAATAATGTATTTCAAAGTTTTTT
>JASAMX010018400.1:0-14176 GCA_030248175.1 Microlaimidae sp. YZB2_3 | reverse complement strand
GGGAGAAAAGATATGCCGGAGAGACACACTACAGGAGGCCTTTGAATGTGGGAAGAATTACATATTGATTTTTTACTTCCAGCGTGCAATAACTGAACGCTGCGGAGAGAACAGGCGAATTGAAAAAATTCCTGGGAGGCAGGTGAGATTCCAACAGCCGGCGCGGCCTAAATTACCAAGATGCAAAGTATGAGATTGCACACAAATTTAAAAGAAATCGCAGTAGAACGCATAGCAGCATTTATAAAAAAAGCCAAAAAAGAATACCCAAGCAAAACAGTGGTGTAGTTACACTACAAAGCGCCATGAAACAATAAAAAACGAAGTCATAATAATTTTTTAGCGGTCTTTTACATGAAATTTTGAATTTTTAAAAGAAATGTGTTATAGCTTTGCCATGTAATTTTACCAAAAACAGTCTATTATGTTATAAAGTTAAAACAAAATCATAGAATTTCATTGTTTTAGTTGGTGTTTTTGTCAAAATTTTTTATTCTGCACACGTCCTGTGGCGTGCATTAACCAATAAAATCACCAAAAAATGCCAAATTGGCCCAACCCTAAGTTCATAGGCTTATTATAAGCTCAATAATGGGTTTTTTGCACAATCGAATGCGCAAAAGATTGCTTGTGGAGCCTAGAATACATTTTTGGCAGTTTTGTAAGCAAAACATCAAAAACAAAAAAGGTCATTTTTTTTGGAACCCCAAAATATTTTGGTGGTCCATACTGGAAAAAAATTTTTATTGTGTAGGAACGAGAAAAAAATTGGCGGACATGTAACATATAACAATATAATCAATATCCTACACACTTCGAGCAGGAAGCAAAACAAAATAAATAATTCCGAGAGTGTATTAGCGCAGTCAAAATTGGCGCAAAATCGCGAAAACCGCGCGCATTTAACGCATCATAAAAAAAAATTGAGCGAGCCGATTTCGCTCAAACTTTCAGAAAAAACTCAGAAAAGTATGTTTTAACAGCATCCCAAGCGGCGGTTCTTATCTCGTACTAATAAAAAAGTTTTGTTTTTTTTGGGACCAGGTTTTTTTCACCGCATCGGCTGTAGTGATGACGTCATTGAAAAACATTTCTTCCTAACCTTTTCAAAAGATAGCCAAGAGTCTAAGCTATGCTTCCATATATGTCCCGCACTTATTCCAAACTCTGATATGAATATATAACAATTCAAAGTTCGAGTTATGTCACCAGTCCGCATCATTTTTTGTATAGACTATAATTACAAATAATTTAAGTTTCTTAGACACACAATGCCTCACAAAGATGTAAAGACAAAAGATGAAATCAATTAAAAAACAAAAAATTCAAACGCTTTCCGGTTTTATTAGTGTGACGCAAAAGTGTTGCTGTGCATTGGTCTCCCTTTCCCTGGCGCCCCTTCGTCTCCTGCGTAATTATTAAATATTTTTCTTTCCCTCCCCTTAGATGCACGGGCAGCTCGTCGTTCTCACACCCGGGTGGCTGGCCTCACTTACAAACTGACTAAGTCGGGGGTGAAAAGGCGGTCGTACTTTACGCGCCGCAGGCCGCTCAAATTTCTGTTTAGGCTCCTCATTTTGCTGGGGCGCGCAAAATGAGTAAACAATCAGCAAGTAGCCGGTTGACTGGAGTGGGGTTTATAGCGTGTTGCAAAATAGAAACACATGTGTTTTTGTTATTAAATTCCCACATATATAAGTGGCCCGGTTTCGCCAAAAAGTCAGTTGTTTCTTTGACTTGCATACGACCAGCCCTCTCCAACCGACTCGGAGAGTTTTCAGAAAAGCTTCATGATTTTTGAAGGGAAGGTTCCGAAAAAGGGACCCTCTCATTTTTCTCCTTAACTGTTCGTTCACCCCCTGGGTTGTCCCGGGTTGTTCTTCCATGTTCCCTTTTGTAAGCCAAGTCGGTCCTGGTTGCAGTATAACCGGCCGACATTATTTTAGTGTTCGTGTTTGGCTTCCCCTTCCCCCTTTCTCTTGAAAGTTTGGCAATTTTTATGGTGGAAAATTATGGCGATTCTTTGAGCCCCCCTACAGAGAAACAGCGCCCAACTAGCGTATTATGCGACGTTGGTGATATTTTTAGCTATATATATAGCTTTATAGCTCCATAAGATTATTTTAGACACTTAAGTTTAGTTAAATTAGGGTTCTCCTTAAGTTAGTGGTGGTTTAGGTTTTCCCCTTTCCCCCCTTTCTTAAGCTAAGGCCCTTTTTAACTTAAGGGTTAGTTTTTGGGTTACCCACCCACACCGTATTTACCAGTCTGCCTCCGCGTAGGTTTTTTCAGTAGTTGCTGTCAAATCGTGCCAAATTTACTAAAACCGGTGTTTATTTGGCTTTAAGCCATATTTTTGTATTTTTCCCCCCTCATCGCCCGCAGCTTTGGCTAACCAAAAAGCGCCCCCATTTTTAGTTAAGGTACCGCCCAGGCTAAGCACAAACAACATAGTAAAACTTTGTAATTATTTTTATAGGTCACACAATAGGCTAAGTAAAGTCCCATTTAGGTGCCATCCCATAAAATAGGCTTACCCACTTTTTCTGTTTCGTGTACCGGCCCCGTAATACCCTTGTTTGGCCACTAATAAATTTAAATACTGTAAATATGCGTTTAGCAACTTAGACGAGAGCTCAGTCGGTTACCCCCTCTTAGCTATCGTAAATAAAAAGGCGCTGTAATTATTAACTTAATAGCGGATCCAACTGAGTTTACCTTTACCTGGCTGGCGCCAAAGACCAAACTTTGCAGCGACAAGTAAAAGCCCGCTACAAGTAAAATAAGAGTTGAGTCTGTTGTTTTTATTTTTTCTTTTTTTTTTTTTTTCTCCTCTTCCCCAACCTCCCCTACAATTTCTCTTACTCTCTCTAAAAAATAACCACTAAGAACCAAGACATACACACCTCCAAAAAAAGCCAAAGAACCTTCCAGAGGAGAAAACCCCACCTAGAATCTCCACAACGCAATAAAACAGAAAACCAAACAAACTAAACCGAAAGGGAATTGTGCCCAGTCCCCCCCCCATTACCCCCCCTGTCAAAATCTTGTCCCCCAAAACCTGGGGATCCCCACACTAAAAAGCTTGTGATGGTTCCCCTGTTCCGTTGTATGGATTGGGCCCCTTTCATTCCGGCGACCACTGTGTGTAGTATTGGATGGGAAGACTAAGCTGTTGGGCTGCTCTTCGTACCGGGAGTACAACACGGTCCCTGTGCACCCCCCCCCCCCCCCCCAAAAGGGCCCCCCCCCCCTCCCCCCCCAACCCTCCCCCCCGAGGGAGCCCCCCCCCCACCTCTTCTATCGCCTTCATCATCAGCATCTTATAATAGTCCGTCAGGGAATCCAGCTTTTTCTGCATTGACACTAAAGCTGTTGAAGTCTGGAGCTCTGAAACGTTCAAGTTTTCAGCCACAGCCGTATTAATTTTCTGGGTTGGTGCTATTTATACTGTTTGTGCAATGAGTCGACTCAGCTGGGTTGGTTCCGCTTCCAAAAGGTCTAGGTCTCGGGGGTTAGTGAGACTGGTGTTTGTGAAAATTTTGGCACATTAACCGTAGGTGCCGGTGGTTTGGGTAAACCAGGGAGTAAAGTAGACGTCCCCGGTTCGCCTTCACCTTTTTGCAGAAAATTACCGTTTTGATCTTGTGGGAAGCTCCCCTCCACCCACTGAGTTCGCTCAAAATGTTCTCGGTGCTTAATGTGGGGGTCATAAATGTGGGGGGGAGGAATCCTCTGGGGGTCCAAATCCTGCGCTGATTCGAATGATTCCCTTTCGGATTCTAAGTTTGTCTTAGGCAATCTTTCCTGACGTTTTAATTCAGCCGTTCGTCAGCGTCAATACAAGCGATTCCTCAGGGTTCGAGAACCCAAGTTCTTCCTCTGTCGATCCTCGCTCCCCTGTCCCCCTGGGAGTTTTTTTTTTTTTCCTTACCTTATGGAGGAGGGGCCTCAGCCATGCTATCTGGATCCTTCATTGCGGTCAGAATTCGGGGTTTAGCCATAGTTACAATTGTTCAAAGAACAATTATAAATTTGTCTAAATCAACGGAGGGTAGTGCACAAACTTCTGGGGAGGTAAACCTAAGAAACTCAAGCCGGGACCTACTTCCTAGGTACACTACCTGTCAGAATAAACACCACATATATATAAAAAAATTAAATAAAAATTATATACGATAAAAATAAAAACAACAGACTCAACTCTTATTTTACTTGTAGCGGGCTTTTACTTGTCGCTGCAAAGTTCGGTCTTTGGCGCCAGCCAGGTAAAGGTAAACTCAGTTGGATCCGCTATTAAGTTAATAATTAGTACTTTTTATTGACGATAGCTAAGTAGGGGGTTAACCGACTGAGCTCTCGTCTAAGTTGCTAAACGCATATTTACAGTATTTAAATTTATTAGTGGCCAAACAAGGGTATTACCGGGCCGGTACACGAAACACCGAAAAAGTGGGTAAGCCTATTTTACGGGATGGCACCAAAATGGGACTTTACTTAGCCTATTGTGTGACCTATAAAAACAATTACAAAATTTACTATGTTGTTTGTGCTTAGCTTGGGCGGAAACTTAACTAAAAATGGGGGCGCTTTTTGGTTAGCCAAAGCTGCGGGCGATGAGGGGGGAAAAATACAAAAATATGGCTTAAAGCCAAATAAACACTGGTTTTAGTAAATTTGGCACGATTTGACGGCAACTACCCAAAGACCTACACGGAGGCAGACTGGTAAATACAGTGTGGGTGGGTAACCCAAAACTAACCCTTAAGTTAAAAAGGGCCTTAGCTTAAGAAAGGGGGGAATGGGGAAAGCCTAAACCACCACTAACTTAAGGAGTACCCTAATTTAACTAACTTAAGTGTCTAAAATAATCTTAAGGAGCTATAAAGCTATATATATAGCTAAAAATATCACCAACGTCGCATAATACGCTAGTTGGCGCTGTTTCTCTGTAGGGGGGCTCAAAGAATCGCCATAATTTTCCACCATAAAAATTGCCAAACTTTCAAGAAAAAGGGGGGAAGGGGAAGCCAAACACGAACACTAAAATAATGTCGGCCGGTTATATTGCAACCAGGACCGACTTGGCTTACAAAAGGGAACATGAAGAACAACCCCGGACAACCCAGGGGGTGAACGAACAGTTAAAGAAAATAGAGGGTTCCTTTTCGGAACCTTCCTTCAAAAATCATGAAGCTTTTCTGAAAACTCTCCGAGTCGGTTGGAGAGGGCTGGTCGTATGCAAGTCAAAGAAACAACTGACTTTTTGGCGAAACCGGGCCACTTATATATGTGGAATTTTAATAACAAAAACACATGTGTTTCTATTTTGCAACACGCTATAAACCCCACTCCAGTCAACCGGCTACTTGCTGATTGTTTACTCATTTTGCGCGCCCCAGCAAAATGAGGAGCCTAAAACAGAAATTTGAGCGGCCTGCGGCGCGTAAAGTACGACCGCCTTTTCACCCCCGACTTAGTCAGTTTGTAAGTGAGGCCAGCCACCCGGGCGTGAGAACGACGAGCTGCCTGTGCAGCTAAGGGGAGGGAAAGAAAAATATTTAATAATTACGCAGGAGACGAAGGGGCGCCAGGGAAAAGGGAGACCAATGCACAGCAACACTTTTGCGTCACACTAATAAAACCGGAAAGCGTTTGAATTTTTTGTTTTTTAATTGATTTCATCTTTTGTCTTTACATCTTTGTGAGGCATTGTGTGTCTAAGAAACTTAAATTATTTGTAATTATAGTCTATACAAAAATGATGCGGACTGGCGACATAACTCGAACTTTGAAATGTTATATATCCATAACAGAGTTTGGAATAAGTGCGGGACATATATGGAAGCATAGCTTAGACTCTTGGCTATCTTTTGAAAAGGTTAGGAAAAAATGTTTTTCAATGACGTCATCACTACAGCCGATGCGGTGAAAAAAACCTGGTCCAAAAAAAAACAAAACTTTTTTATTAGTACGAGATAAGAACCGCCGCTTGGTATGCTGTTAAAACATACTTTTCTGAGTTTTTTCTGAAAGTTTGAGCGAAATCGGCTCGCTCAATTTTTTTTATGATGCGTTAAATGCGCGCGGTTTTCACGATTTTGCGCCAATTTTGACTGCGCTAATACACTGTCGGAATTATTTATTTTGTTTTGCTTCCTGCTCGAAGTGTGTACGATATTGATTATATTGTTATATGTTAAATGTCCGCCAATTTTTTTCTCGTTCCTACACAATAAAAATTTTTTTCCAGTATGGACCACCAAAATATTTTGGGGTTCCAAAAAAAATGACCTTTTTTGTTTTTGATGTTTTGCTTACAAAACTGCCAAAAATGTATTCTAGGCTCCACAAGCAATCTTTTGCGCATTCGATTGTGCAAAAAACCCATTATTGAGCTTATAATAAGCCTATGAACTTAGGGTTGGGCCAATTTGGCATTTTTTGGTGATTTTATTGGTTAATGCACGCCACAGGACGTGTGCAGAATAAAAATTTTGACAAAAACACCAACTAAAACAATGAAATTCTATGATTTTGTTTTAACTTTATAACATAATAGACTGTTTTTGGTAAAATTACATGGCAAAGCTATAACACATTTCTTTTAAAAATTCAAAATTTCATGTAAAAGACCGCTAAAAAATTATTATGACTTCGTTTTTTATTGTTTCTAATGGCGCTTTGTAGTAGTAGACTACACCACTGTTTTGCTTGGGTATTTTTTTGGCTTTTTTTATAAATGCTGCTAAAAATGAGTTCTACTAAAATAAAAAAAAATTGAAAATAAAAAAAGGATTTTTTGGTGAAAACGTTTCCACATAAATATTCATGTAAGTTGTCAAAATTTAACTCTTATGACATTCCCTGGGGTTAAGCTTTCCAACGATACCTCATTCACCTTAATCCGTTGGGTGGCTAGGAAGGAGTTAGGGAACACACAGACACACAGACAGACTCACACACACACATACACAAACACACTCAGACATTACGTCTATTTATATATAGACATGCATGTAACGTTTTGTGCAAAAGTTTGTAATGTTTTTTAAAATGTCATCTTTTGAATAAATAAATCTGTTTTTAAAAATGCTACCGTGCGGGGGGGGGGGTAGAGAGGGGAAGTAAAAGATATGCCGGAGAGACACACTACAGGAGGCCTTTGAATGTGGGAAGAATTACATATTGATTTTTTACTTCCAGCGTGCAATAACTGAACGCTGCGGAGAGAACAGGCGAATTGAAAAAATTCCTGGGAGGCAAGTGAAATTCCAACAGCCGGCGCGGCCTAAATTACCAAGATGCAAAGTATGAGATTTGCACACAAATTTAAAAGAAATCGCAGTAGAACGCATAGCAGCATTTATAAAAAAAGCCAAAAAAATACCCAAGCAAAACAGTGGTGTAGTTACACTACAAAGCGCCATGAAACAATAAAAAACGAAGTCATAATAATTTTTTAGCGGTCTTTTACATGAAATTTTGAATTTTTAAAAGAAATGTGTTATAGCTTTGCCATGTAATTTTACCAAAAACAGTCTATTATGTTATAAAGTTAAAACAAAATCATAGAATTTCATTGTTTTAGTTGGTGTTTTTGTCAAAATTTTTATTCTGCACACGTCCTGTGGCGTGCATTAACCAATAAAATCACCAAAAAATGCCAAATTGGCCCAACCCTAAGTTCATAGGCTTATTATAAGCTCAATAATGGGTTTTTTGCACAATCGAATGCGAAGAAAGATTGCTTGTGGAGCCTAGAATACATTGTTTGGCAGTTTTTTGTAAGCAAAACATCAAAAACAAAAAAGGTCATTTTTTTTGGAACCCCAAAATATTTTGGTGGGTTTCCATACTGGAAAAAAATTTTTATTGTGTAGGAACGAGAAAAAAAATTGGCGGACATTTAACATATAACAATACTAATCAAAATATCGTACACACTTCGAGCAGGAAGCAAAACAAAAATAAATAATTCTCGACAGTGTATTAGCGCAGTCAAAATTGGCGCAAAAATCGTGAAAACCGCGCGCATTTAACGCATCATAAAAAAAGATTGAGCGAGCCGATTTCGTTCAAACTTTCAGAAAAAAACTCAGAAAAGTATGTTTTAACAGCATACCAAGCGGCGGTTCTTATCTCGTACTAATAAAAAAGTTTTGTTTTTTTTTTGGACCAGGTTTTTTTCACCGCATCGGCTGTAGTGATGACGTCATCGAAAAACATTTTTTCCTAACCTTTTCAAAAGATAGCCAAGAGTCTAAGCTATGCTTCCATATATGTCCCGCACTTATTCCAAACTCCGTTATGGATATATAACATTTCAAAGTTCGAGTTTTGTCGCCAGTCCGCATCATTTTTGTATAGACTATAATTACAAATAATTTAAGTTTCTTGAGACACACAATGCCTCACAAAGATGTAAAGACAAAAGAATGAAATCAATTAAAAAACAAAAAATTCAAACGCTTTCCGGTTTTATTTAGTGTGACGCAAAAGTGTTGCTGTGCATTGGTCTCTCCTTTTCCCTGGCGCCCCTTCGTCTCCTGCGTAATTATTTAAATATTTTTCTTTCCCCTCCCCTTGGCTGCAAAGGCAGCTCGTCGTTCTCACGCCCGGGTGGCTGGCCTCACTTACAAACTGACTAAGTCGGGGGTGAAAAGGCGGTCGTACTTTACGCGCCTGCGGCAGGCCGCTCAAATTTCTGTTTTCCTTAGGCTCCTCATTTTGCTGGGGCGCGCAAAATGTAGTAAACAATCAGCAGGTAGCCGGCTTGACTGGAGTGGGGTTTATAGCGTGTTGCAAAATAGAAACACATGTGTTTTTGTTGTTAAAATTCCACATATATAAGTGGCGCGGTTTCGCCAAAAAGTCAGTGGTTTCTTTGACTCGCATTCGACCAGCCCTCTCCAACCGACTCGGAGAGTTTTCAGAAAAGCTTCATGATTTTTGAAGGAAGGTTCCGAAAAGGAACCCTCTATTTTCTTTAACTGTTCGTTCACCCCCTGGGTTGTCCGGGGTTGTTTTCGTGTCCCCTTTGTAAGCGGAGTCGGTCCGGGTTGCATTATAACCGGCCAACATTTTTTTAGTGTTCGTGTTTGGCTTCCCCTTCCCCCCCTTTTTTGAAAGTTTGGCAATTTTTATGGTGGAAAACTATGGCGATTCTTCGAGCCCCCTACGATTAGACAGCTGCCAACTAGCGTATTATGCGACGTTGGTGATATTTTTAGCTATATATATAGCTTTATAGCTCCTTAAGATTATTTTAGACACTTAAGTTAGTTAAATTAGGGTACTCCTTAAGTTAGTGGTGGTTTAGGCTTTCCCCATTCCCCCCTTTCTTAAGCTAAGGCCCTTTTTAACTTAAGGGTTAGTTTTGGGTTACCCACCCACACTGTATTTACCAGTCTGCCTCCGTGTAGGTCTTTGGGTAGTTGCCGTCAAATCGTGCCAAATTTACTAAAACCAGTGTTTATTTGGCTTTAAGCCATATTTTTGTATTTTTCCCCCCTCATCGCCCCGCAGCTTTCGGCTAACCAAAAAGCGCCCCCATTTTTAGTTAAGTTTCCGCCCAAGCTAAGCACAAACAACATAGTAAATTTTGTAATTGTTTTTATAGGTCACACGAATAGGCTAAGTAAAGTCCCATTTTGGTGCCATCCCGATAAAATAGGCTTACCCACTTTTTCGAGTGTTTCGTGTAGCCGGCCCGGTGAATACTTCCTTGTTTGGCCACTAATAAATTTAAATACTGTAAATATGCGTTTAGCAACTTAGACGAGAGGTCAAGTCGGTTAACCCTCACTTAGCTAATCAGTCAATAAAAAGATACTAATTATTAACTTAATAGCGGATCCAACTGAGTTTACCTTTTACCTGGCTGGCGCCAAAGACCGAACTTTGCAGCGACAAGTAAAAGCCCGCTACAAGTAAAATAAGAGTTGAGTCTGTTGTTTTTATTTTTATCGTATATAATTTTTTATTTAATTTTTTTATAATATATGTGGTGTTATTATTCTGACAGGTAAAGTGTACCTAGAGAAGTAGGTTCCCCGGCTTGAGTTTTCTTAGGTTTACCTCCCCAGAAGTTTGTGCATGACCCTCCGTTGATTTAGACAATTTTATAATTGTCTTTTTAACAATTGTAACTATAGCTGAAATTCTTTGGGGATAAAGAAGTCAGAAATTAGATGTCGAGGCCCCGACTACTACAAGGTGAAGGGACAACCACGGCGAGATTCAAGGGTTGAAGAGCACTGAAAAGCGAAGCTGACCTGGTTTCTCTAGCAAGAAGAAGAACGGTAAGGGTGCCAGCGACTAAGCGATACAAGTGGGTTTCGGTCACTTCTTATTCGTCAGAGAGGGACAGGGGACGAGGAATCGAGAGGGCAGTTTCTGGGTTCTCGAGCCTAGAGGAATGGCTTGTTACTATTGACGCTGACGAACGGCTGAATTAAAAATGCTTAGAAAGAGTTGCCTAAGAGCAAACTTTAAGAATCCGAAAGGGAAATCATCGAATCAGGCGCAGGATTGGACCCCCAGAGGAATTCCCTTCCCCCCGCATTTATGACCCCCACATTAAGCACCGAGAACATTTGAGCGAACAATAGGTAGGTGAAGAGGGAGCTTTCCCACAAGATGAAGACGGTAATTTTCTGCAAAAAGGTGAAGGCGGACAGGGACGTCTACTTTACTTCCCTGGTTTACCGAAACCACCGGCGCCGACACCGTAATGTGCCAAAATTTTCACAAACACCAGTCTCGCTAGCCCCCGAGACCTAGACCTTTTGGAAGAGGAACCAACCCAGCTGAGTCGACTCATTGCACAAACAGTATAAATAGCACCAACCCAGAAAATTAATACGGCTGTGGCTGAAAACTTGAACGTTTCAGAGCTCCAGACTTCAACAGCTTTAGTGTCAATGCAGAAAAAGCTGGATTCCCTGACGGACTATTATAAGATGCTGATGATGAAAAAGACAGTCACCGCCAAGCTATTTTCAAAAACAACTGTACAAAAAGAAGGTTCCCCTGGGACAGGTCCAAAGGGAGAGGCTCCCCCCATCCCCCAAGGGGGCGTAAAAAAACTGTGAAAAATTCTAGCTCTAGTAAAAGTTCATCTGGGTCAGAGTCGTCCGACTCTACCGATTCGACCATGAAGCCAATAAGACGACGACAGCGTCATCGCAGCAACTCGTCATCAAGTAGAGGCTTCAAGGTACATCGGGAGGTTCGGCCGCCTCATATCAAAACAGCTTTAAAAACGCCTTTTCAAGTGGGTATATTTAAGGGAGAGCACAGATCCAAGCCCTTTAGTATGTGGTTAGATAAATTTAATAGAATGTGCTTATCTTCTGGTGTTTCAGTCAGGGACCGTGTGGGTGTACTCCCCGGTTACCTTGAAGGAGCAGCCGCAACAGCTTACAAGTCCATTCCCCTGTATATCCGGAATGACTACACACAAGTGGTGCGAGCCCTTATGCAAGAATTGGAAAGGATGGTTGGATCCACCATGGATATCCTATACAGACGGACACAAAGGCAAAATGAAAGCATAACCGATTACGCTGGCAAAATAAATTATTAACTGAAGCTTCTAGGTTAGAGACAACAGCAGATATGCCCCCAGGATCGATTGAGCAGCTAAGGACAAGACTGTTTTGGACAGGGCTTCTACCTCAGATAAAGCAAAAGTTTGGACTCCGGGAAAGACCCAAGTCCTTCACCAAAGCAGTCCGGTTAGCTATGAAGGACCATCGAAGATGAAGATCTCAAGATGAAGAAATGACCATCGAAGAGGATCCTCCCCCCCTAAGAGTAGAACAGGGATTCCCGAAAGTTGAAACGTCAAAAAACGGCAAAAACATTGCGCCTAGAAAAATTGTAGTCACCCCCAAAACGGCACTCGACCCCCCTTTTAAAAGTACAGCACGTGTTCTTCCTGAAGTATTTAAATGGGAATCCCGACCCCCTTTAGCGACGTCCACCCCAGAGGAAGCGCCCCTCCCTACTCGTTTTGTAACGCAAAGAGCAAACGAACTATTCCTCACCCAAGAACAGCTGGCACGTCACGAAAGAGAAAGACAGCAGTGGGAAGAGCGTGAGGCTAGACAAAGAGAGGAGGAACTGAATCCGCGGCAAGAGGAAGAGAGGCAAAGACAAGAAGAAGAAGCAGAGTGGGGTTCCCCCAGTTATCAATCAAACAATCGTAGCACGTCATCAGGGCCGAATTCCCTCCCTATGAACCAAGGCAACGAACCGCAGCTCAAAAAGCGGCGTGAAAGAGACAACGACAGAGAAAGAAAGAGCGGGAACGGAGACGTCATGAGAATCCCCCTACGCAGTCAGAGGCTCCACCCCAAAACTGGGAGGAAGAAGAAGAAGATGATGATGAAATGTCCCTCCCCCTGCGCGGCGCAAACATATCTGGAGAGATGAACCAATCTACTCCAAGTTCTTTTCGTATGGGCACAGGACTCGGTATCCGGACGGCTCCAACAATGATGCCCGGGTTTGCTCACCCCAGGCCTTGTCCCATCCTGACCGGTCCAACTTGGGAAGAAAGTCTCCAAAATTTGGAAGATGAGTTTAGAGGGCTCTCCCCAGGGGTTGAGCAAGGTAGCACGCCTCCCGCGATGGCACGAATCTCCCCTTTGCAGGAAGATACTGCGGCAGGGACATCCGCACAGCACGCTCCCACTCCTGAGCCCCCACCTGCCTCCCCCCATCGAGGACAGCGATGTAGACCCCACCCCATTCGGGCGCCCCCTTTTGGAGCCCATCAAGTCCCAGGCCACGACGAAGTCCCTCAAACTGTCCTGGCAGATCCTCCGCGGCCTCTCACATTAGAGACATTTTTTGAAGTGGCGTCCCAAGAAGACATTGCAGCCTATCTCTATCGAGTCGCCCCTCCGGTAACCTCCCCTCCTCCACCAGAAGAAGGAATGTTGGCCCAGGCTCGAGACCCCAATGCCCCCACAGAAAGCCACGTAGAAATCCATATGGATCCCCCTCCGGAAGAGGTCAGCTGCCCCTTTGGGCATGATGTCGATGAATTCAGGCGACCAGTCGGGATTGCGGTCCCAATGATCCCAGCCCCCAGGCGGCGGTCTTCATCAACGGAAAGGCAGGGAGGTCAAGCGACAGAAGAAGCGGTTTTCGCATCCTTAAGGCGAAGAGCGGCGCGTCCGCCAGAAAGGGATCCTCCCCCACCACCCGGCCAACTGCCTGACATATGGAGGGACATGGCAGCCCCAATTCCGGTTACCCTGCACACGGTGCCATTTGACTTAATTCCGCGCGGTAGAGTGCCTTGGCCGCCAATTTGGCCGCATCCGTATTTTATTCGCCCGCGAGAACCTTGGATTGGGCTACACCGCCAGACCGCTGAGACCCGCAAACTTATGCACCCAATGTTTGATTGTCAGCGATGGGACGTCGGCTTTCCTGAATACGAACGCTCATCCTTCCCTCGGGAGGATTGTAAGTATAAGTTCCTAAAAGTACTCTGTTATTTAGTATTATACTTAATCTTAGTAACCGGCGTGCGTGCGGGGCAGTTTAAGACTCTATTAAAAATAGGAAAACAAAGTTTGTGTCTTGTCTTGTGTCCAATATTAATGTTACTATTTTGTATGTTGTGTGTAAAAAGGGTTAAAAAAGGGTTTAAACGGCAGGAAAAAGCTTTAGCAAAATCAAAACATAAAGTAAATATGTTACAGACGGATGATTCATATCGTTGTGTTGGGGTTATTAAAATTGAAGATGTGTTTGTCAAAGCGCTGTTTGATACTGGAGCAACGTGTTCCATCATTTCGACAGAAATGGCAAAAAGTCTCACTTCAGTAGATTTTCAACCCTTCAAAGGTCAACCTGCCCAGGCTCTCTTAGGAGACTTAAATTTTCAAGCTACAGGAAACGTAAGGCTAAAAATTGGTCGAGAGAAGATAAGTTCTGTGGTAAATGTGCAAGATAATTGCCCTGTTTTGGTCTTGTTAGGAACAGATGTTATGAGAAGACTTGGAAAAATTGAGTTCGACTTTGTACAAGAGAGAATCGTCTTGGGTGATGGATGTAGGCTTCCCATGGACCCAAACATGGAATATCCCATCAGCGGGATTGAAATTTGTACAGTCCACCCATAGGACTACAGAACGCTGTCTTTTCTTTATCT
>JASAMX010018398.1:0-13780 GCA_030248175.1 Microlaimidae sp. YZB2_3 | reverse complement strand
AAAAAAATGTCTTTAAAATGACTTCTAACTGCCCCCAAACTTAAGTTTTGAGGTCAAAATGAATGTTTAAGCAATAAAAAGCTCAAAAATGGGTAGAAAGAACTTTTTGACCTAAAATTAGCGTTTTTTTACCTATTTTTCCTTCAAAATCGAAAAAACGATATGGGTAAAATGCCCTCCAGAAAAAAAAACGATATGGGTATTTTGCGTTACTCGGATTTTAACCCCCCCCCCCCCTAATTTGGGTTTTACCACTCTGAAACTCAACTTGCCCATGTATGCTTAAAATTGTTATTGGTGTGTAACTACTTCTATTTGGTGTTTTTCTTTTTTAAGGTGCATACAATGAAAGAGCAGTGTATACTAGCGTATGTATGTTTCTGTCTTTTGACTAAATAATTTTTTTTTAAATATTGCAAATTTAAGATATTTGTTTTGTTTATATTTTTTTTAAAATCATAATTTTGATGAAAAAAACTCACAACGATGACCTGAATTAAAATGAATCTTAAAAAAGGAGCACTGTCACAAATCAAAATCCTATATCGCTGAACTGCGGACTGCTCCTTTAATACGAACCAATTGAGCTGAATTTTAAAAAATGTTGTAGCTTGTAAGTGAGCACTCCCAAATCCCTAATTTCTTTTTAGTAGGTTTGGTATTAAAGGAGTAGTCCGTTTCGGGCGATATAGGTGAATTTGATTTGTGACAGTGCTCCTTTAAGATTCGTTTTAATTCAGGTCATCGTTGTGAGTTTTTTTCATCAAAATTATGATTTTAAAAAAATATAAACAAAACAAATATCTTAAATTTGCAATATTTAAAAAAAAATTATTTAGTCGAAAAGACAGAAACATACATACGCTAGTATACACTGCTCTTCATTGTATGCACCTTAAAAAAGAAAAACACCAGAAGTAATTACACACCAATAACAATTTTAATCATACATGGGCACGGGGGGGGGGTTAGGGGGGGTTAACCTCCCCAAATCTCTGAGAATAGGGTTTTAACCTCTGATTATAAAGTGGGGGGGGGGGGAGAAAAAGTTAACCCCCCCAATTTTGGAAAAATGAAGAAAAAAAATATCTTTAATATGACTTCTAACTGCCCCCAAACTTAAGTTTTGGGGTCAAAATGAATGTTTAAGCAATAAAAAGCTTAAAAATGCTATAAAAAGAGCTTTTTGAACTAAAACTGGCGTTTTTTACCTATTTTTCCTTCAAAATCGAAAAACGATATGGGTAAAATGCCCTCCAGAAAAAAAAACGATATGGGTATTTTGCGTTACTCGGATTTTAACCCCCCCCCCCCTAATTTGGGGTTTAATTCCCCCCACTCCGTAACTAATTTCTGCCCATGTATGCTTAAAATTGTTATTGGTGTGTAACTACTTCGATTGGCGTTTTTCTTTTTTTGAAGGTGCATACAATGAAATAGCAGCGTATACTAGCGTATGTATGTTTCTGTCTTTTGACTAAAATAATTTTTTTTTAAATATTGCAAATTTAAGATATTTTGTTTTGTTTATATTTTTTTTAAAATCATATAATTTTGATGAAAAAAACTCACAACGATGACCTGAATTAAAACGAATCTTAAAGGAGCACTGTCACAAATCAAATTCCTATATCGCCCGAACGGACTACTCCTTTAGATCAAACTCACCTAACTCAAATTAGGGATTTGGAGTGCTCCACTATAGGCTAAAACATTTTTAAAAATTCAGCTCAATTGGTTCGAGTATTAAAGGAGCAGTCCGGGTTGGGCGATATAGGATTTTGATTTGCGACAGTGCTCCTTTAAATTCGTTCTAATTCAGGTCATCGTTGTGAGTTTTTTCATCAAAATTATGGCTTTTTAAAAAAATATAAACAAAACAAATATCTTAAATTTGCAAAATATCTAAAAAATTATTTAGTCAAAAGACAGAAACATACATACGCTGATACACTGCTCTTTCATTTGTATGCACCTTAAAAGAAAAACACCAAAAAAATAATAGTTACACACCAATAACAATTTTAAGCATACATGGAAATGGTTTGTAGCGGGGGGGTTAAAACTCAAATTAGGGGGGGGGGGGATTAAATTCCGAGTAACGCAAAATACCCATATCGTTTTTTTTCTGGAGGGCATTTTACCCGTATCGTTTTTCGATTTTGAAGGAAAAATAGGTAAAAAACGCTAATTTTTAGGTCAACAGCTCTTTTTATAGTATTTTTGAGCTTTTTATTGCTTAAACATTCATTTTGACCTCAAAACTTAAGTTTGGGGGCAGTTAGAAGTCATTTTAAAGACATTTTTTTCTTCATTTTTCCAAAATTGGGGGGATTAACTTTTTCTCCCCCCCCCCACTTCTGAGTGGGGGTTAAACTCTTTTTGAGAATTTGGGGAGGTTAACCCCCCCTAACCTCTTGTGCCCATGTATGATTAAAATTGTTATTGGTGTGTAACTACTTCTATTTGGTGTTTTTCTTTTTTAAGGTGCATACAATGAAAGAGCAGCGTATACTAGCGTATGTATGTTTCTGTCTTTTGACTAAATAATTTTTTTTTAAATATTGCAAATTTAAGATATTTGTTTTGTTTATATTTTTTTTAAAATCATAATTTTGATGAAAAATTAATAGTCATGAGCAATACGTAACTGAACGAAGTAGATGTACATACTGCAAAAAACTCGCGATGATGGCGTCATTATAGGTCAAAAATAGCGCCATATTTTTTGGGTACTTTTTCATTTTTGCGCGGGGGGGAGACAATAAAACGGAGGTAGGGGCAAATCCTTCAATAAAGCGGAGGGGGGCATTTCCAGACCGTGCACAGGTCTGTATATATATATATATATATATATATATATATATATATATATATATATATATATATATATATATAGATACCATAATATTATTTATTATGCATTTTAATTACTTTTGAATTAAGACACGAACGATGGAGAAGGTAGAGTTTTGTCGGATGAAGAGTTGGAAGACAGCCAAGAATTAAGCGACGAAAAAGATGAAGAAATTTCGGTCGAAAAAAAGCGGCGGACTGGAAGGAATATCCGCAAGAGCCAAGGGGAAAATGTCCGCCCCACGAACGAAGAAAAAGAAAGAGAGGAAGATTCCTTCCAAGTCGTTCCGGAGCTGAATAATATCTCTCAGCGGCAAAAGGTCAGTTCTAATTAAAGTAGAAATGAAAAAAAGCATGCGCCAGAAAGCATGTCTGGGCAAATTGGGCTGAATTAGGGGAGGGGCATACATGGGCACGGGGGGGGGTTAACCCCCCCCCAAATTCTGAGAAGTGGGGTTTAACCCCCCCCCACTCAGAAGTGGGGGGGGGGAGAAAAAGTTAACCCCCCCCCCCAATTTTGGAAAAATGAAGAAAAAAAATGTTTTTAAAATGACTTCTAACTGCCTCCAAACTTAAGTTTTGAGGTCCAAATGAATGTTTTAAGCAATAAAAAGCTCAAAAATGCAATAAAAAGGGCTTTTTGACCTAAAATTAGTGTTTTTAACCTATTTTTCCTTCAAAATCGAAAAACGATATGGGTAAAATGCACTCCAGAAAAAAAACGATATGGGTATTTTGCGTTTCTTGGATTTTAACCCCCCCCCCCCTAATTTGGGGTTTAACCCCCCCCCACTCCGGACCAACTTGCCCATGTATGGGGAGGGGGTAGGTTAAACACCCTTTTTGTAGTGCAATTTATTGTGTTATCATGCCGTTTTCCATAAAAAAAATATTATAAAGTGCTAATTTGTCAGAAATACTTGTTTGTTGCATTTTTAAGTTTTGTATATAAATTCCGAGAAACGCATTTCGTTTTTTCCTGGAATGCATTTTACCCGCATCCGCATATCGTTTTTCAATTTTGAGGAAAAAATTATGACACTAACTTTAGGTCTTAATACTTTAGGTTAAAACACTAACTTTATGTCAAAAAACCCTTTTTATTCCCCTTTTAAACGTTTTATTGCTTAAAACACTCATTTTAACATTAAAATTAAGTTTATGGGTGTCTAAAAATCATTTTGAAGACACTTTTTTGTTCATTTCTGCAAAATTGAGAGGAAGGATAACCATAGGTGTTTTTTTGGGGGGGGACAGAGGGGTGCACCCCCCCCCCTAGAGCCAAAATTTCGGACCCGCCTCCTAGAAAAAATCCAAGGCCCCCCTCCCCCCAAAGCTCGAGAGCGGTCCGGCTTGACCCCCCTCCCTAGCGAGGCTGACCCCCCTCACCCCATCCTCCCGACCAATTTGGAAGTATATTTTTTTTTTACTGTCAAAAACACGGGTTTTTAGTTAAAAACAGTGTTTAAATACACTTTTTAGGCCTAAATAGGCTGTTTTAATACATAAAATTTAATATTAGACCTAAAAACACTTAAATTATTGAGTTAAAAAAATTTTGCTAAAAAATTGGACCCCCCTGACCCCCCCCCCGTAAATTTGAAATCTCGCCCCGGGGGTCGACCCCCCCTAAAAAGCCAGGGAGGTTCGGACGGACCCCCCTGGACCCCCCCTAAAAAATTTTGGCCTTCCACCCGGGGGTGGACCCCCCCCCCTAGCGGACCCGACCAAAAACACCTATGGGGTCGACCCCCCTAATAAACCAGGGGGGACCCGACCCCCCTGGACCCCCCTCCCTAAAAAATTTTGGCCTTCTACCCGGGGGTGGGTGGACCCCCCCTAGCGGACCCGACCAACAACACCTATGGGGTCGACCACCTAATAACCCAGGGGGGTCCCGACCCCCCTGGACCCCCCTCCCTAAAAAATTTTGGCCTTCTACCCGGGGGTGGGTGGACCCCCCCCTAGCGGACCCGACAAAAAACACCTATGGGGTCGACCCCCCTAATAAACCAGGGGGGTCCCGACCCCCCTGGACCCCCCGCCCGAAAAAATTTTGGCCTTCTATCCGGGGGTGGGTGGACCCCCCCCCCTAGCGGACCCGACCAAAAACACCTATGGGGATAACCTTTTTGTCTCTCCCACTTCTGAGTGGACGAAGTGTTAGTTAAACCCCTTTTCTCAGAAGTTGGTAGGGAAGTTAACCCCCCGCTAACTCTTTTTTCCCTCCCACTTCGGAATGACGGGGGGGGTTTAAACCTTTTCCCCAGAATTTCGAAGGTTAACCTCTTCTCCAACCACAACCTCCATGCCCATGTATTTTAGAAAGGCAAACTTTAAGTAGAGTATCGTTAAAAATTCAAATTATTAGAGAGCTGGGGTCATGGTGATAAGATCGGCTTTGCTCAGAAAACAAAGTTAAGAAAATATACACAAATGGCTTGTTTTAATCTGACAGACAAATGTCAAGCGGTCGTGTTAATGCGTTTGAAAAGTGTTATATATACACTCAGACCTGTGCATGGTCTGGTAATCCCCCCCCCCCGAATTGGCTGTGCCGCCGCCCTTCCCCCCGTTTTATCGCCCACCCCCCCCCCCCCTCCCGCCCAAAAATTAAAAAGTACCCAAAAAATATGGCCCCATTTTAGACCTATTTTTACTTAAATTTCATCTTTTTTGTGTTTTTTTTCTCCTTTTTTCACTTTTTTTTCTTTCTCCCCTGCTTTCCCGCCCCCGTTTTAAGATAAATGCCCCTGTGCCTTCGTCCTCCCCCCCTCCAATAAAACCGTGGGTGAGGGGGCAGTGCACAGATCTGTAAACTTTTTTCATAAAAGCAATTATAAAACTTTCGACACGTTTTTTCTCAGTGCTTTTACGCCAAGTTTATGAGTGTATCCTCCACCCTACAGGGCTATAACTCGTTCCCATTTCTACTCGTTCCGTGACTGTCTACCTATTTCTATGATGTATAGTTGGAGGGGAGTTTTTTATTCCTTTATAACTTACAATAAATTGTTCATTGCTTTTCTGAAATATCAACACAACATCAGTTATTACCTACACCTTAAGGGCTTCGCGGTGTAGCAACAGTAAAATTCCGGGACAAACTTCTGGCTCAAGGAACCGGCATTTATTTTTTTGATATTTCTAAAACATCAATACAACGGAATTTGTTACACTTTTAGGGCTTGGCAGTCCAGCAGCAGTTAAAACTCTGGGACAAACTGCTGGCTCTTCGAATTCGACAGCAAAAAATTTTGATTTCCGCCAACAAACTTCCGCTCACAGGGACCAAGTATTGGCTGGCGGCTCAGGAACAGGACCTCTCAGTTAAAGAAGATCTTGAAATATGTAATTCAGTTTAAAACACTCATTAAAGTTTAAGTTTTAACATACCGGTATATAAATTTTTAAAATTTATTTAATGTAGTTTTTAGAAACAAGTTTTACAGTGTGCATGAAGTTCTTAGGCAGAAATTATTGTGTTTCAAGCTTTTAATCTCCCAGTGTCATGTATTTGTCACAGGCTGTTTTCAATATTACGCCATAAATACAAAACAAATCGGTATGTGCAAAAAAGTTAAATTTGGTTCCATATTTCAATTGATCTTACTATACTTTGGTGTAAAAATGGGCTTATTAACACTTAATTAAATAGTTTTTTTAAATAATCCTGCCATATTGGCAAGAATATGGCCTTAAAAAATTCTGATTGCAAGATTGTACACTTAACTTAATCTTTCCAGAAAGAACTGAACGCAAAATATAAACAAAACTTATTTAATTTAAAACATAAAAACACAGTTTCTGTGAAAATTATATTTTAATAATAATTTTGTTAAAATAGAATTAATATTACTAAAAAAAAATTTAGGCAAACGACAGTTGAAAAAAGTGTTGGACCAATTAATTTCTCAGCAGGATAAAATTTACCTCAGAAATTCAAGTTTGTCACATATCGTGAGCGGTAAAAAAGAAAAACCATCTACCTCAGGTAACTTAATGTTTATAACTAGTATAAATCTCAAAGAGTAGTATTAGTATAAATCTCGAATGTTATAAAAGGGGTAAAAAACTAAGGTTAAAAAAACTAATTTTATAAGAAAGCTGGTAAAAATCAGGGCCGTATCTAAGAGAGATGGGGATATATCCCCCCTCAAATTCTGAGGAATCAAAAAACAGTTTGAGCTTTTAATATTCCTGATACATTCCATAAATATATAAAGAGTCAAAAACCTTCATTTTCCCGCTACGCGGGAAGTTTATGTTTGCAAATTATATGAGTTTCCAATTTTAAAAATAGTTTCAAATATGGTTTAGCTTTTAAAAATAGTTTCAAATATGGTTTAGCTTTTAAAAATAGTTTTAGATATGGTTCATATTTAGGCCTATGCCTATTTAATAGCCTTTGAACCATGTTCTAATATTAACCATGTTTTTGATATATTTTATGTGACCGTAATTGGTTCGCTTTTTGTTATTACTGTTTAGAATCTAATTGGTGTGGTAATTACTAGAATAAAACTATTTTGATTTGTTTTGAGAAAAAAAACATTTCTTGCACTTCGCTGCGCTCAGCGCTTGCCACCTGTATATACCTTTTATTACAACTTTTAGGTGATGTTTCGAATAATATCAATTTTTAAAATTTTTTAGCATTGTCGCGCGATTTTTAATGTTATACTTTTTTAAAACTAAAGATTCTCGAATTTAACTTGCAAAATAAAAACTTTGCGCAAAGCGATATTGCTTTATGGAAAATAATAAATTAGCGAATTTTTAAATTTAAAAAAAAAATATTCCAATTATAGTAGTTTTTGACATGATTTTAAAAAAAATTCCTGGGGGGCTCGCGCCCCCCAGACCCTCCTTGGTTTGGGGGGGGGGTGGAGAGGCTCAGCCGCCCCCAAACCGCCGACCAGCCGACAATTATAAGAGACTCTAGTGTGCCCTCCCTACGCTACCGCCCCCGGACCCTTTTTGAGGTATGTATTTTTTCCTTTAGGTATATCCCCCTCAAATGAAATCCTGGATACGGCGGTGAAAATTGTATTGGTACTCTTTTATTATTTACGCAATTTGCAAAAAAAAATTAGGACGAAATTCACTTAGAGGAACTTTACTAAGGTTTGTACAAAAGTATCATGTGGACTAAAAAAATTTAAATAGACATGTTTTCCTAATAGTAAGGTATTCATAAGTATTAATGTATAGTTGTCGTTAAACTCTATACAATAAAATTTTTTTTGAATAAATCGACCGTAAATGTTCACCTGAAAGTGTTTTCCAGTCTCGCATTTTTTGTATAGAGTTTAGTTTTATAGGAAAATTAATTTAAATTCTGTTTTAAGAAGAGACAGATGAAATCGTGACGTCTTCTGACGACGAAAAAATAGAACAGAAGAAAGAATCAGAAGAAGAAGAAAGCGAAGCGGAACCGGAAAAAAAGCTGGTCTCGTCGCGAAAACGAAAGCATATGCAGATTGAGAGTTACGAACGATTCCTGTCGGATCGTTTTAACGCCTACAAAGATTTCAGGTGCCTCGATTTTTTGAAATTAAGAATCAGGTCTTTATTGCGACAGAAAAAGTCGCAATCGGTATAATTTTTATGTGACTGTAACTCATTTTTCATTTTAAACAGTAGCCTATGTATTTGGGTATCTGACTTAATTTCGGCCAGGCCTTAATTTCGGCCACCAATTTAGGGTGTTAAAAAATTGGCTTATTTTTAAAACACAAAAGAACTAGCACTAGTAACTGGATTAATGTTGAATAAAGGTTTTTTTGCAAAAGTTTTTTTTTATTTTTGTTATTCTGCATTATCAACATTTTCATACAAAAAGTGAATTTTTTGTGATTTTCTTAAATTTTGCTTTGTGTTCAAACTGCATCAAATTTAGAACGAACCACAATATAACCCTAAATTATCTTTTATTTAAAGCTCAAAGTTGTTAATTTTCATATTTTGATATTTTCTTCAAAATCACTTTGCAACGTGTTTAACTAACTGCGCATTTCAAGATTTTGTTAATTTCGGCCACCTTAAAATTTAGGTGAAAGAACCTGCCGTTTTTTACTGTTTTTAAATATCATCGTACTACCTACCGTATTTATAAATAATTTTTTTTGCTCGTTTGACTTTTTTGACGTTTTTTAAGCCAAAAATAAAAATTCAACAAATAATATAGGTTATTAAAACTTGTTTTTTAAGGTTTTGACATAATTATATAAAGTCTTGCTAATAACTATTAAATTTCGCAAACGGGAAAAATTAAGTTATAATGTACCAAGAACAATAAAAAAGGATAAATTTGCAACCTTTAAAAAAATTTTATTGTTCAGTTTGGCAATAGTTATGGCCAGTTTTTTCTAGGTGGCCGCAGTTATTAGCTCGCGCCTTAATTTCGGCCACTATAAAAAAATTTTAAACCTCCACTGATCTTTAAGTGTAACAGAAATTTGAAATTTTGCACTGGAATAACAAAAATAGCTATCGTTTGATTTTTAGACCAAATTTCGGGTTCATTGGAAAAACCAGAAAAAACTTATGCCAAAAAAAATTTAAAAAAGTAGGCCGAAATTAAGTCAGTTACCCTTAGACACAGAATGAGTCACAATTACGTGTGTTTTATAATGGCTGTGGCTCATTTTGTTGTAGTAACGACGGTTTAAAGGAGCACTGTCACAAATCAAATTCCTATAACGCCCGAACCGGACTGCTCCTTTAATACTGAACCGATTCTGCTGAAATTTAAAAATGTTGTAGCCTTGTAGTGGAGCACTCTAAATACTAAAGTTGAGTTAGGTAGGTTTGGTATTAAAGGAGCAGTCCGGTTCGGGCGTTATAGGAATTTGATTTGTGACAGTGCTCCTTTAAGTCTTTACTGCGACATAAAAGGTCACAATCGGTATATAAAAAAGGTGCCAGTTAGACACGGGTTTTGTTGCGATCCTGATTTAAAAACGAAGCATTGAAGGATGTTGTTTCGTTTCGTTTTGCATTCTTACCACGAGCAGGCCAGGATACTGTAAACGACCTTGGGACCAGAAGACCTTTGGGCGAACCTCGCAGCGGTTGCTGATCTCCTCCGGGAGTGGGAAGAGGGGATGAGCAAGGCGAGGAGCGTCCCAGACGGAACGAACCAGGGTTGAACGAAACCCTGGTTACTGGCAAAGGACAACAATCGATATATAATCAACGTAACCGCGACTCGTAGTATTTATAGTATTTTCTGTGTTAAAACAAGCCACCCAGCGACTAAGCTATAATATTTAGTTTCAGCCAAATGCACTAACTTTCATAATTTTAACTTTGTTTTCCATAATATTATTTTAGCTTTGCCCATTATGTATCCTATATATTAATTTAATTGTAGTTTTAAAATTCTATTTTTGCTTTAGTTGTCTACTTCGTGTAATGATGATTGTTTGATACAATCGAAACGTTACGTTTTAATGTACTCAATAAAAGTTTTATCGACTGTCTTTTTATTCAGTATAAGATGTGGTTTTCCGGTATCTCGAAATGTGTCCGAGCACTAAGGAAGAGTTATTATAAAATTGGTGCAAAAGTATTGACAAAAATAGTTTAAAATGGTATATATAAAGTTTACAGTATGAAAAGTCCCGAACAAAAGTTATGACATTCAATTTGATAAATTTTTATAGCACCTAGGTAAAGGTAGACTTTTAAGCAGACAAAAATTTTAAAAAAGGAGGGGTAATACCTTAGCCTGGATTTTATTTGGGCAAGGAGTGTGGGGAGAAAATTCTCTGTATCTAAAAAGGGACTGAACTTCTTGTCTAGAGCAGAGTATGTAATAAAAATGTTTTGTTTTTTTTAGAAATGAAATACTACAAAAGTGGGATGATAAAACCAGAATAGCATCAGGAAACATATCAGCGAAGAAAAACTTCGCGGACTTCGAAACCAACATTTTAAAACAAATTTCTCAGGTAAGACATTAATTTATGAGCCTTTGACGGTGATTCTCAGATCAGGGCATACATGGGCACGAGGGGGGGGGTTGGGGTTGGTTAACCCCCCGAATTCTGAGAAGGAGGATTTAACCCCCCCCCCCCCCCCCCCGCCACTCAAAAGTGGGGAGGGAGAAAAGGTTACCCCCCCCCCAATTTTGGAAAAATGAAAAAAAAAAGTTTTTAAAATGACTTCTAACTGCCTCCAAACTTAAGTTCTGAGGTCAAAATAAATGTTTTAAGCAATAAAAAGGGCATTTTGACCTTAAATTAGCGTTTTTTCCTTCAAAATCGAAAAACGATATGGGTAAAATGCACTCCAGAAAAAAAACGACATGGGTATTTTGCGTTTCTCGGATTTTAACCCCCGCTAATTTAGGGTTTGACCCCCCCCACTCCGGACCAACTTGGCCATGTATGGATCAGGGTGAATAATCAGGGTATCTGAGAGTTAGTTTCATAGGTGTTTTTGGTCAGGTCCGCTAGGGGGGTCCACCTCTGGGTGGAAGGCAAAGCTTTTTTAGGGCCCCCAAAACACCTATGGTTAGTTTTAAAGACAATTGCTCACGGATCCACCAGGTACCATCTAACCACCCTTTGGGACCCTAAAATGCTAAATATAATCTAAAACATTAATTATTAGTTTTGTACGTAGAAGTACAGACCTGCGCACGATCTGGAAATGCACTCCCTGCAATATTAGTGGCCGTGTCCCCCCCACTTTCCGCCAAAAAATGAAAAATAACCTAAAATTATGACACCATTTTGACCTATTATGACACCATCATCGCGAAATTTTCGCAGTTTTAAGCCTATTTCAATGGTTTTTTAAACCATTTTAGATCTAATTTTACTTAAATTTCGCCTTTTTTGTTCTTTTTTTTCTTTTTTTCCTGCTTCCCCCTCTGTTTTATTGTCCTTCCCTTTTTAAAAAATTTTCCCACCCCCCTTTTGGAATTGCTCCCAATATAACCCCGGGTGGGCAGTGCACAGGTCTGTAATCATAGTTGGACAAGTTAGACTTATAGTATTTAGTATAGCACCCACAACTACCGCAAAAATATTTTGTTTCATTGACGATTTTAAGGTGGCATGAAATTTTCCGAACTTGTTGCTTTAAAATTGATTAGTGGTTGTACTTACAAAATGGTTAAAATGTAGTTGTTAAAATTTGAGAGTTAAAGCTAAAGTCTTCCAGACTGACATTAAGGGCGTAACAGCTCTCGGTCAGGAAGAAATAATAAATGCGTGAGCGAAAAAATTTAAAAAAAGTTTTTAT
This sequence comes from Microlaimidae sp. YZB2_3, assembly GCA_030248175.1. Taxonomy (NCBI): domain Eukaryota; kingdom Metazoa; phylum Nematoda; class Chromadorea; order Desmodorida; family Microlaimidae; species Microlaimidae sp. YZB2_3. The sequence continues at coordinate 1,666 of JASAMX010018398.1, read as the reverse complement.
CGGTTATGTAACCAATTATTATTAAGTTGCGTCATGTGTTACTCTGCACGTGATATTTTTTCCAAGAAGAGTGGTTACTTTACCACCCCGCTATTTTCACCCTGATAGAATTTATCTTTAGGGTGTTAAATTAAATTCAACAAAATTAATCGCGTCTTAATTTTACGATTATATTTTTTATATTTTTATTTTTAAAGCATTACTATCTAACCTATTGCTATGTAAATATTTTAGTAAATTTTTAAAAAAGTTTTTTGGAAAACCTATGCCTCCAAATCTGAGACCCTTGGCCTCCCCAGCATTCTAATTATTTTAAAAGAGTGTCGTATGCCGTCTAGTCCCAAAAAACAACTCTTCTTGAAAAAAAGAGCCAAAAGGTAAAAGGTTTGCCATGCCATGCTACCTCTTCCTGGCTACCCGCTTGCACCCTTACCCTTCCCCCTTGCACGACATTCTCAAATATTTTTAAATTTAATTTTTTTAGTGTTAATGCTTCATTAACATCTTTAAAAAACAAAAACAAAATAGTTCGTCCTGATATTTTTCTTGATTCAATGTGTAACTCACTGATTTTAAAATTTACAAAATTTATTTATAATGTTAATATTTAGGCACTGGAATTTTTCCCACACTGTACATATTTGTACATCCACTCATCATTTTTGTATATAAACAATATTATAAATCGTTGTTACTCTGACACAATGAGCCAGATGCGTCGTAAAATACTGGTAACTGTGACTCTTTTTATATCTTAACACACAAATAATCTAAACAAAATGAGTCAGAGTCACGTTAATTTTATACTGATTGTGACTCTTTATGTCAGAGTAAGGACGAAATATTGATTGACACTTAACATATTTACAGGTGATGTCCGACAAACAAAGACTGATTGGAAAAACCCAAGTAAAACGATCCGCTTATACCGCGCTTGACGAAGAAACAAAGGTAAAAACTAAACAAAAAAAGATGGGGGTGATGATTTGTCAACATTTTATTTATAACTATTATTATTCAGACCCGTGCATGGTCTGGAAATGACCCTCCTTTTTTGAAGAATTTGCCCCCCTCTCGCAAAAAATTGTGGCGCCATTTTTGACCTATAATGACGCCGTCATCGAGAAACTTTTGCAGTTTTTAGCCTATTTCAATGCATTTTAAGCAATTTTAGACCTATTTTAACCTTAATTTAGCTTTTTTGTCCCGTTTTTCCTTCTTTTTTCTATTTTTTCTCCGTTTTATTGCTCCCCCCTCCCATTTCAAAAAAGCTGCCCTTCCGTGCCCCTTTCCGTTTTGAATTTGCCTCCCCCCAATAAAACCCCGGAGAGGGGCAGTGCTCAGGTCTGATTATTAACATTTAAACTTTTTAATCATTAATGGGAAGAGCAAAAATTTCCAAGAGATTTGATCTAAGCTGAGAATGACAGGTCAATGAAGCCGATTATAAGGGTTTTTGATTTTAATTATATTAAATAGGGGATAAAATTTTTTTTCAGTTACTGATTTAAGGTCGTTGGATGGAACCAACAGTCCAGAAATTTTAATACCGATTAAAAATAGGTTTATCATGTATCCTAAGCAGTCATTAGCATAACAATGACCATGATATCAAGCCAAAAGTCCTATATAAATTTTTACCTTAATAGGCTTAAAACTTTAATTG
>JASAMX010018397.1:0-11339 GCA_030248175.1 Microlaimidae sp. YZB2_3 | reverse complement strand
CGTTCTTCGTTCAAGTACATACCTGTAAACTTTCAAAAGGAAGGCAATACATTTGGAAATCGTCAGACTCAAAGAAATTTTTACGAAAAAATGGATATCCAAATTCTTGCATGGAGTTTTTGGGTTAAAAAATTTTTTAATAAGGTTTTTGGACCTTATTACAAAAATTGAAAAAATCATTTCTGTACTTTCGTGCCTTTTAGTTTTGTGTTTACCTTATTTAGGTACTCTTTCGCTTCAACACTTTGGTAATCAAATTCGTCATGTTCTTAAGTCATTGCCTAGGTCGATTGTAGAATTATATTCAACTACTCAAAACATGTTGGTTTGTCGTTCCGTTTAAAGGATCGGATTCCGAAACGTTTGATTTCTAATGTCCGTATATTCGTTCAAGTGTGGTATCTGCAATGATACCAAATACATAGGTAAATCAGTTCGTCATTTACATACCAGAGCATCCGAACATCTCGGAATAAGCCCTTTGACGGGAAGACCAACCGCACACAAGGAGTCAGCGATTTTCGATCACGTGTTAAATTGTGGTTATTCTGCGAATCTTAATGATTTTAATATTATGTGTAGAGCTAAGAATAACTTTCATTTACTTATAAAAGAAAGTCTTCTTATTAATCAAGAAAAACTGTCCCTTAACAAAAATGTCACTTCATACCCGCTTTATCTTTTTTAAAAAATTTTGGGTAGTTTTTTCAAAAACTTGGGGTGCCCCGTTCTTTTTTTTTATCCCCCCTTTTTTGCATCATATTTTATTTGGTTTACCTCTTATATTGGTTTTCAATTTTACACGCCCCCTTTTTTCTAACTTGTTCCTCCAAACTTTTGTATGTGTAAACGTTTTATAAGTTTCCGTGTGTTAATCCATAGTTTTTGATGGTTTTATCATGTAATTAGCGTAAATATCTTTTACCTTTAATCAACGTTTTTTTTTTCGCAGCACTCTTCTGTCACTGTCTTCCAAAGTTTTATTTTATCATGTGTTATTTTTAACTATTATCGTTTTTCTTTTAACCCTGGTTATCGTTTTTCGCATAGTTTTATCAATATTCAAAGTTTTTTGGTTTAACTCAAAATTTTCAGTTTTAGCTAAATATTAACATTTTAATACACAACTCTAAAACATTTGTATTTTATCCCCCCTTTTTTATCGTGTTCGTGTATTTTTTGGCTTTTACTAGTATTTTAATCGTATTTTTGCTTTAAGAAGTTTCAAGCGTTTTATGTGTAATGTTTAGGTTGCTTTTATATATTTAAGAAATATGTAATTAAACAATTAAGTTTTGCTTTAAAAAATTTTATTAAAACAAAAAAAGCCCTTTGTTTAAATTATGTTTCACGTATTAACCAAATTCATCATATTTTTAGTATATTATAAAAGCTTTAATATATAAGTATGTGTAGTGTATATTTCTTTCTTCATATTGATTTCTTTATATTTCTTTAGTTTAAAACTTATAATTTTTGTTTTAGTGTTTTATTCGTCTGATGATGATTGTTTGTAACAATCGAAACGTCACGTTTTATATGTATTCAATAAACATTTTATCGACAGTTCTTTTGTTTATTATCATTTTCCGTTAACACAAAGCTTTCAACTTAGCTAATTTTAAATCTATGTTGGATAAATGTGATGACTTAAATAAGTTCTGTATTGTTTATTAGGCGGTATGTCTAGTGTATTTATGTACCTTTATTCGCTTTTTTGTCGTTTTAGTATTCTTTGACAAATAAATACTTATCTATCTATCTGAATCTAAATTTATATATTATTAGCTCTTAAAACTTTTGAAACTCTTGAATTAGCAAAATCTTAAATTAAACTTTTTAAATTAAACTTAATCTCATAACCAAGACTGAATGCCAAGCTTTTTGTGCCTTTTTTAACATCTTAATCCAGTGAAACCTTTAGAGCTCCGCTATCTTTTTGTACTGATTTTATGAATAATTAAGTTATAATGCCATAGAATGTTTAACATTTTTTTGTAAACTAATTTTTTTTGTCTACACTTTTTTAAATTAATAAAAAAATCTTAAAAATGCAAATAAAGTAACTTTAAATGTATTTCAAATACAGGCAGAGTTCTGAAGCTGTTGAGCTCCTTCTATTTTTAATTCCTTTATTCCATCCAAATTCCATCATTATTTGAGGGCAGAAACATTACTAACATTAAGATCTCTCATTAACCTAACTATACTAGGATACTAGTATCTCATTAACCTAACTATACTAACAGAAACCTAACTATACTAACAGAAACCTAACTATATCATTAAATCTTTTACTATAAGCATCCGAACTTTTGGAAGATAAAGCTTTTTAAATTTAAATTAAAGTTGGAAGCCCAGTTTACAAATATGGCTTTCACAACCAGTTGCTAACAGTTTTTAGAAGAAAACTTCAAAATATCGAGAAATAGACGACTTTGGTTGTGAAGTTAAAAATAATTTCTTCACTTAAAATTTTCACTAACACGACAGAACCGAAATATTAAGCCATGATTGATTATAGAAAATAATTCTTAAGGTGAAATTTTTGTGTGCATGAAAACTGAAAAAATATTTATATTGTTGAAGAATTTTTGAGAAACTTCTAAAAATCTATCCATTTATTGTTAAATTTTAGCTCGAAATGCAAAATTCATCGCTGCCAGCGCGATTTCTCAAAATAACAATAAGAATATCAAAAATTTGCAAAAATTAAATAAGACCTCCAGTGCGAAAAAATAATCCAACTCGCAGCGCTCTTGTTTGGATTATTTGGATCTAGTGACCTTGGATTATTTTTTCCTAGGCTTGGATTATTTGGATTAGTTACTTGGATTATTTGGACCTTGGATTATTTGTTCCTGCACCCATTATTTAAGTTATATTATTTGATTATTTATCCAACAAAAACACTGACTGAGTATAAACAGATAATTGAACGTGATTACTTTTTAAAAATGTAAGAAAACAATGATAATAATTATTTGCTAATGATCGTAAACATCCATTGATGATAATACAATAATTTTTTTTTTAGAGAAAACTTTCTTATTTTAAATGTGTATATGAAAGAAATCGCTTACGAAAGTCACATCCAGGAACAGGGAATTACACGAACAACTGTACTAAGTATGTAAATAAAGATATAATGATAATTAACTTTTTTATTATGCGTAAAATCTGATCATGATATAAAACGTAATTATTCGGTCTTGCGTAACTTTTTATTGGACACCCTTTAAATTAAATTTTAAATTCAATACACTAAATTTTACATGATATGGACTAAAATTACGTTTTATGAATATTTAGTAAAGCTTTATATATGACTCTATTTTTTGTAGATTTTGCATTAAGTACTCTATGTAGAAAAATTTTAAAAAAATAAATGCGTAATCAGCAATCCGTCAGCGAACGTTTTTTTGTTTTTGCTGCTGCCAGAATCAACATGTTGTCAGGTTGAGTGTACATACGAAATTTATACAAACTTATGTAAAAAAACATAAATCTACACATAGAAATCTGAAAATATCATGTAGGTAAATTCAGTAGGGTTGATTATTTTAAAAATTTATGTAAGATTTAGGAGATGAAATGTTTTTAAAAAAGATAGTGTAAACGTTCATTATTTTTATCTACGTTGAAAAATTCTAACGTGATAGAATAGTAGGAAATCCAGTACATACTTTGAATTGTCAAACTTTCTTATTTGGCCATGCTGGAACACGTTGTTATTAAACCAAGTGCAGATATTACTCAGTATTTAATATCTTGCCTTTCATGTCATGTTAATTTTCAAGAAAAAATTTCAGTTAAAATGTTAATTGTTTATAAGGCAAAGTTTTAATTTTTTATAGGTGACATTGGGGGAAATATGGGTATGTGGTTAGGAATGAGTTGTATAACTTTGGGGGAAATATTTCTTTTCTTTGCAAAGGTAATGTTTATTTAAAATTGTCATTTATCAAGTAATTTTTAGCAAGTACCTACAACAGTTTGAATTTTTAAATTAAATTTTTTACCAGCTAACGATATTATCTATATTTTAAAAACAAGGTTAAAATATCATTGGAAACAATTCCAGTGTATAAGCGCGTTACAGCAACTAACTGTAACATTTACCAAATTTTTAAAAAATACAAAAACGCATTTTTTGATAGTAAACTCATATGAGTGAATTACGATTTATATTAGTCATAGACCTATTCATAACAAAAACATTGTAAAACAATTTTAAAAATTATGAAATTGTTATTTTTAATGTTTTAAACAATTGTAAAAATTTGGTATTAACATTATAATGTGGTAGCTTTAGAAACCGCAAATATGTAATAATATTAAGAACATGTTTATGCAGGCATAAAATCAAATGAAATTCAATACAACAATAAAAACTATATGATAAAATTTATGTTAAAAATATGTTGTCTGGAAAATTTCCAGCCACATTCAAGATGCGCAGCGCAGTGGTACGTGCTATAAAAAATATTTAATTTTGAATATCGCTTAAAACCGAGCTTCGGCTTTCCGAAAATTGTAAAATTTGGTATTTTCCCGTATTAAATGATTATTTTTGTAATTTAAAATCCATTTTGAAATTTTATTACTAGTATAAATTGGGCTGTACTTAAAATGAGGTAAAATATTTTTTGTCAATATTTTTTTGAAAGTATTTTATTTCCAAATCTATAAAACACCAACCAAAACTCACTAACAGCAAGCTCCAAAAACTAGCGTTAGTTTAAATCAATATTTACTAAATTGTAATCGTAAACAAAAATTAATAAATCATCAACAATATATTTTATTTTTCAAATAGGACTATAGTACACAGTACATAGTACCAAATCATCACTAACTGAAAATAGTTTATAAAAAATAAGAACATTAAATAAATGCTGGAAATAAAAAACGTGTAAAGCATGGAACTTTTAAAAAAATAAAAGGGGGAAATCACATAAAGACTTTCATAAATTTCACGTTAAAGAAATTGAAGTCTGAAAGTGCGTTCTACTGTTGACTCTCCTTAATTCTTTGGTTAGAAAACCAGGCAAAATTTTAAATGTGCTATTCATGATACTAAACGTCCAATCAACTGCGAGCAACACATCCTCAAGCAAAATAAACAACACTGTATGCCAACTATTTATAACGTAAGATTTATGAATTAATTGGTCTATCAAATTTAGTGTGTATTTTATAACTTATTTTAGAGGTTTTTTACTTAAAAAATATTAACATTTATTTGCAAAGATGTTTCACTGAGTCATCAATAATTTATTTTGGTAAGAACTGGATTACAAAATATTCAGCGTTCATACAAAACTAAGGAGCATGTTACCACCTCCGCCTATTTTTTGATAGTCAAAACTAAAATATATAACATAAAACATTTATCTTTATGTTATATATTTTGGTCAAAGTGCATTCACAATCATTCACTGCAACTCCATAGAAACTTCATTGAGGTTTGATTACTGTTCTGGAGAAAGCATTACCTTTGTAGGAACGCTGGATTAGAAAAAAAAATTTCTGTTGTTATTACCAAAGTAATCACAGTGGTCAGATCGTGAAAGCTCATAACAAGTAAAGGGACTCTAAACTGACAACGTTTTAACCCTTTCCGACATCTTAGCAAAAAATCCGCCTTTTAAGTGTAAAGCAAAGAAAGAAAGCAAAAGTTTTAAGCTGTGACATCGGCTGTCTTTTTACGATATTTACATATGCATAATTTGTTACGAGTATAAAGTTCTTATTACTAACAATAAAGACGCTTTTTCACGCCTTAGCTGCCAGAAAGGGTCAAAACTTAGAGTCGGTCGAAAGCAGTTTAAAATGTTTATTCAATTTTTAAGCTTCCTCTGACGCACAAATAAGGTGTAAAGCAAGAACAATATTATCAAAAAATTTAAAGCTGCAAGTTTATTTTGCCTCAGGTCGGCCTCGATTCCCCAACAAAATTCTCGCGTCCTATTTCTCGTCAGTTTTAATTAAATCCGAACCAGTTGGATCTTTCCACCCTGCTCACTTTCAAGATGTATTGCTCTCTGTTTCTTCTTTTGGCGCCGCTACCGTACGCACACTGGAGGGGGCTGAGAAAGCAATCTTCAAAAAAATATCGTTTTTCTGCAGCTTTTTTTCGCGGGATTCGCTGCCGATAGGAGCGGGCTGGCCAGTGCCAAGATCTTTTGCTGACATCGGTAGGTTCGTAAGGATGCCAAGGTTTGAGCGGTTTTAAAGGCTCCAATTGCAAAGGTACCAGAGGTTTCAACGGCTCTAAAGGTCGAAGGAGCACGGAATCTTGTGGAATAGTAATATAAGAATTATCATCCTGAAAATAACTAAAATAATTTTTAAAAAAATATTAATATTACCATTCAAGAGAAACTAGTCGTGTGACACGTGCTACTACTGGATTTTGCGGATTTACTGGATTCTCGTTTTCAGCATGCATGAGAGTTCAGGCTAATTAAGGAGTTTAAATTTTTAATGTCACGCATGTCAAATTATAGATTACGTGCTACTACTGGATTTTGCGGATTTACTGGATTCTCGTTTTCAGCATGCATGAGAGTTCATGCTAATTAAGGAGCTTAAATCTTAATGATGTGACGACCCATAACTGGAAGCGAGATAAGATGACGATTTTTTTTAAGACAAAGAAAAAATACCTGTACCGGGATTCGAACCCGGGTCTCCTTTCCTTCATTTCCAGGCCTATGCTTCTCAGTCAGGTGTGCTACCACTGCACCATACGGGCTGGTTTTTATGGCTGGCTTGATTTACTTTACAGCGCCTCTTATACTCGCCAGTAGTTGTGAGTCATCACTTCAGGAAAGGAAGCTCGACGTCACAATGATATGACTAATTTTAATTTGGTTACCTTATGAACTGATCGACTTTTATATATTTGAGTATAATAGTTTTTACAAATAAAAAAAAACTTTTAAATACATATAAAAACGGATATAAAAACTGCTAAAACACCAATTCGGGAGCAAAAGTTTACTTGTTTAATTGCTATGTCAGTTTAAAATTGGCTTATTTTAAGGTTCATTGGTTCACAACAACAGTTTTCCTATTTTTTCAACTATCCTCAAAAAGACAGCGGAGGTTAACAGTAATCGTGTTAGGAAAGAAATGATTGTTTAGAGTAATTAAAAATTGTAAAAAGGAAAGTAAGTAAATGAAACTGGCAAAGTAAATGAAACTAATGTTAAAATCCAAGCTTAAAGGCTGGTTCATACTTATGTAAAAACGTCCTTTGGACAAAGTCCAAAGGACAAACACAGCGTATAAACGTATGTAAAAACGTCCTTTGAACTTTGTCCAAAGGACGTTTTTACATAAGTACGTATGAACCAGCCTTAAGTCAGCTTCGTATTTCATTTGTGACCTTAGTTTAGTCTTATAAGTAACAGAAAGCGTAGTGGGAGAATTAATACAAAAACACCAAAAAAATTTTTGACGGAGAGGTTGGAGGAGCAAAAATTAGGAAGGCTGATACATAAGAGTAATATATTAAAATATTTGTAAGAATTAGAAGACCATGAAACTTACATTTCGCTGAAACATCAATAATGCTTTGCAGATTGTTGGCGTAACGGTGACCAAAAGCCATAAAATGTTTAGCAATATCATAGTTTTAGTTAATCTTCCTCTCTAAAAAAAAATCTAAATTAATGCTTATATCGGTATAAAATGAGTAAGCAGAAATAAAGCTTAACCCTTTTGACACTTATTAATTTTAACTATAACAGATGAAGCTGTTCAGGTTAAAAATTTATTGTAGGCAGAAAAAATAAAAAGTTATTGCGCACATTACAATGCAACGAAAATATGAACAACAATATATCGTTGCAATTTTAAAAGAATATAGTTGAATAATAATTTTTATTGTCAGCATCTACAACCAAACAAAATTTTAAGCTAAAAAAATAGTGATAAAAAATAATGCATACAAAATGGATTTTACAAATTAAATTAAAAGTGGAATGAATAAAAAAAATCAAATGAATAGATTGAAAGACTAATTTAAAACTAACATACTAACTTTCAAATTCATAAAAACAAAAAGGATTTCAATAACATTTAGCAAAAAATAAGCCTTGATAGCTAAAAGTTTAATTTTAAATTTGGTTCAATTCTTGTTTCACGGTTACACCATTTTTTTTGTTTCTCCCGTTTGAAACTAAAATAAGTAATAAAACTTTGTTTACATGTTTAGAAAAACTAAAATAATTTAATTAGCTCGTTTTTAATTTAATATTTTGGTTTATAGTTCGAAATTAATTATTAGTTATAAAAAACAACACAGAAAAAAACACACACCGTAATTCATTTTTTTCGGAAAAATCTTATTCATTTATTAAAGGTCGGAAATAAACGAGATAAAAAACTTAAGTTTTTGGCTACCTAACCTTTTTTTCTTCAAAATCTGTCTACTATGACCGAATTAATGTGACGATAGTATTAAAATCAGGATAACCGTTCTTTAAGTTTTTACGTGACTAAATTTGTTTTGTTAATTTTTCACCTTTACTACGCTTGTGAACTTAATACTTAATATGACGATAGTATTAAAATTAGAATAACCGTTCTTTAAGTTTTTACGTGACTGAATTTGTTTTGTTAATTTTTCACCTTTATTACGCTGGTGAACTTAATACTTTAAATTAAAATATAAGATAAAGTACGATTTGTTTTATTTAATGCCAAACTTAATAAAGTTAAATAAAAATGCTATCGTTAATTTTTATAATAATAGTTTAAAAATTTTTATGTCGCTTTATTGAAATTTACATTGCCCCAATTGGGGAGCGTCTTAAGCTGAGCGCGTCCCATTTAGAATATATCAAAAACCTCATTATGGCGCACTTTACTTAGGACCTGCTCAAATTTAGGCGCGCTTTATTTACGGCGTGCATAGTGGGCTTAATTTGTATTTGAGCCAAATATGCAAAGGCATATTTTCCTTTTTTATATTATATATTTTTGTGCTTAAGTGTTAAATGATCGCTTCTAAAGCGGAGCTTCGCTCTGGAGATCCAGAGCTCGGAGCTCCGGGAGTCATCACTACTGTGTATTTTAGTAATGTTAAGAATTTGATTTTATTTTCATTTACGCTACGGCAGTTCATTGCAGCTACATAATTTCTTCAAGGAAATTAACGTTCGCAGTTTTTATAAAAATTAACAGCAAAGACCGTCGCAGGTATTAAACAAAAGATTTATTCGCAGATATTTAGAAAGTAAGAGCATAAAAATATAATCGCTTTTTTAATTTTCAAATTCATAAAAAAGTTAGAAGATATAGGCAGTACACCAGTGCACTCCACAAAATTACAGTTTTTTTTAAAAATAAATGTTTAGTGTAGAATAAGATTTTGAAATTTAATATTTACGTGACATAAAAAACTTATTTCTGAAATTAATAACGTTCTATTAACATCAAAAAATCGATTAAACTAATAAGAATAAATTCTATCAGGGTGAAATTGTGGGGGGGGGTGGTCAAGTAACCATCCGTTTTTGGAGAAAATAGCACTTGCAGGAAAACACCGGACGCAATTTAATAATTATTGGTTACATCAAAGATATATTTTTTGGTTACATTACCACTGACGATTTTTTTTATTTTTCTTCGCTTGCGAATTTATTGTGTTTTTTTTCTTCTTGGCGCAGAGCGGTTATGCCCATAATTTCAGTCCGAAAGATTTTTGCTTTAGTTTTATTTTACAATGTGTAAAATTTTTAACTACTAAAAGAATTAATCTAATAAAAAACACTTAAAAATCAGGAAAAATCTTTAAACAGCTTTAAAATAAAATCTTAAAAAGCTTTAAAATCTTTTATTTAGTTTAAGTTCAAATTTTCCTTTATTTTAATTCATAAAAAGAGTTTTTTCTGTTTTGGTTTCACCAAAATAACATTTTGTTTTGTTTAATTTTGGTTTAACTGGATTGATTTAGCTTGGTGATAAGAAATTGTTTTCGATTTATATAACAAAACAATTTAGATTATACAATTTAAAAACATAGATAAAAAACTATGTTTACAAAAACATTTTTTAAAGCATAAGAAATCAGTTTCAATATAATTTATATTAAACAACATTTAAAAAAAATTTTAAAAATTAAAACATTAAAAAATCCGCAAAAACTGGTAGTAAAGGTTTTATTTTATTACGCTGAAAGCAATAGGGCTGTAGCATAAATCCTTAATTTTTATCTAGCATCGTGGTTATAATTAATCATTTAACAATTAATTTTTAATGCTCATTAATCATTAGATAATTAAAAATAAACGTGTAAATCAGGGATATTAACTCTGTTTACTAATTCAAATACGATAAATATTTATTTATTGATTAAAAACATTGATTTCTATGGCATTTAAAATTAGTTCTAATTGTTTTAATTAAAATTAGATTTTTCAATTTAAAATTTTAAGAACGTAAGAGCAAGATAGACAATGTGCCTTTTGCAATCGTTACAATGTGAAATTGTAGTAATCATTAATAAAAACAGATGGGAACATTATATTTTTTTGTTGACAATTAACACTATGTATAAAATCTTTTTTTTTTGTGTGCGTGTCTACGATCAGGTATGAGTGGGGCCGTAGGTATTTACGCGCGTTGGTCAAAACATTTCATGTAAAAACATTTGCTAATGAACTTACAGCAGTAAAACATCTGATAATACAGCACACAATTAGAATATTTTTATATAAAATGCGCGCGTGCGTGCGTGTAGGTGTAAATAAATGTGTGTGTGAGCCTGGGTAAATAAAGTTTGGCATATGATGAAATAAAAATTTGTTTATTCCGTTACCGTAAATGACTTTTTGCCCATAAAGGTAGGATGGAAATAAAACATATGTTTAATAGTGTTTATGCCACTAGATATCGTGATACGGCGCTATATGTCTATAATTAAAGCGGGCCGGTGTTTGTTTGGGTTTTGCGACTTAAAAAAATTTTGTGTTTGAATTGACTTTAAATTATTGGTACTGAATATTAGTCGATTGAGCGCAAGAATACCATATTATATTAAAAATTAATGTATTATTTTTACGAGCAGTGCACATAGACAAGTTCCTAGTAGATAACAATCTTTTTTCTGCCAAAATAGCTGAAAACATGCTGATTTGGGGTTTTCAATTGTAGAAATTTTAAATCTAATGTCAGATTTTAATAGGAAACAATATATTTATTAAAAAAACACATGTCTTTAAAACAATGGATAGTTACTTGAAGGAAAATTAGTATTTTGATTATAAACAGTCTGAAAACAGTTTTACGGGCGTTTTGGTCTAAGCATTTCAAAATTAACAGAA
>JASAMX010018396.1:0-38694 GCA_030248175.1 Microlaimidae sp. YZB2_3 | reverse complement strand
CCTAAGACAAAATGTTTAAAAAACAAACTTTCCGAAAACAAGATGTAGAAGACAAAAATCCTGGGAACTTTTTGATCAGCCAAAAATTCGATCCTTGATTTATCAAAATCAATGTCACGTGAGCTTTTTTTAATAAAATTGTTTCTGTGATTTTGTACCACTTTTTGTAATTTCTCGCGATTTATCAAAAACATATAGCCCAATTTCCGATTATACATTAAGTTTTTGAATATTTGTGCAAGAAAAAACATTTCTAACACACGCGACTTTCTGTGTATATAGCACTGATTTCTTGCGCAGAGATTTTTCTTGCTCTCAATGCTCGTTTTTTTGTGTATCGCATTTACTTGCAAAAGTGGAAGAGAAATCACAATATGCGCTGCACCACTGTGTTAAAAATCGGTGCGCCTGATAAATCACAAAAATAGCGGGTTTTTAGTATTACAGTTGCACAAGTACGAATTTTCAGCAAAATTTTGTTTAAGAATTAGAGGTTTATAATTTTTGGTTTATATTTTCCTACGTCTATTAAAAATAAAATTAAAACACGTGTTGGATGTGCGCCGCCAAATCTGCCGCCAAACTGCCGCCAAATAGCCGCCAAATCGCCGCCAAACCGCCGCCATTTAGGAACTGAGGCGTTTGAGTAAAATATTTTAGAATAAAATCAGTTTTAATTAATCCATAGTTTATTTTTCTAACTTTAAAATTTACAAAAATGTCTTATAAATTTGAAATATATCATTTCAAAAATCGAGTTATTTTATTTATTTGGAGATCTTTTCTGCCGTTTCTGTTTTGCTTGTGGAAATGACTATAGCGGGAATTATGGCGAAAGTTTTGGCGGCAAAGATCCAATTGGATCTTTGCCGCCAAAACTCTTGGTAACTTGTATATTCCGCAAGGCAAATAACTTGTGCATTTAGAGATGTTTTATAATGTATACATGTAACAAAAAGATCTGTCAGTTATTATTAATTATTAGAATGTGTAATTTTTTTTAAATCCTGTCCAACTGCGAGCAATTAGTTTTTTGAAACAATATAATTATTAAGGTGAAAATCGAAAAAAAATTAACCGTGTAAATTTTTGTTCTGAGATTTTTAATGTTTTATGAAAATATTATATTTGACACGGAAACTTCGGCCGATCAGCGTTTTGTTGCCATTAATATTATTAATCGCAAAAATAAACGTTTACAAAAAAGGGGCTTTAGTGATAATTGACAGATTAAGTTAGCCCTATCTGAGTTAACATACTTTATCAGTAGGAGCCAAACTTATCACAAGAATGAAAGGCAAAATTTAACCAGAGCTCCTTCCAGCTGGAGGGCTCCAATGGTTTACCTCAATGAATTGGGTGAAAACCGAATTAAGTTTTCGCACAAAAGTACTATACTAACAAATGAAACATTACCTTTCTGAGTAAAATTAAAAATAGCGCATCTGTCAATTTTTTTGGGAGGATTTGGCTTTTGACTTCCGAGTGTTGGTAAATTTAAAAACACCAGTTTCATAAACAACTTAAAGTTTTTTTAAAATAAAACCCACAAAATCACAAAAACATGTCCTTTTTTGTAATACCATCTGGGCCGCATGAGTTTTCACGTGTTGGTGTAATACTGTCTGACACGGGAAAACTCATGCGGCCCGGACGAATTGGGGACACTTGGCTCCCGCCACTTCGCTCCTGGCAAATTTTGTGAACGCATTTTTTGCGACGCTTTTAAAGATGGAAACCCTACATTTTCCTAAGCCTAAGCGAAACCTAAAAATCAAACAAATCTTTTTTGTGATAAATTTATAAAATTGACCAAAATAAGCCAAGAGCGAGGTTGGTCCCAGCAAAAAATAATAAATTTGCAAAAATTTCTTGGGAGCAAAATGGGTCAGGAGCGAAGTGGCGGGAGCAAAATGGGCCGTTCCCGGCCGGGACAGTATTACAATTTTGAGTATATTATAATAGCTTCTTGTCCATTTTAATTTGACGAATTAAAATGGCTACTATGCCATTATAATGGAAGGTGCCATTTAAATGGAAAGGCTCATTTTGATGCCTACTTTTATTTCCTTTTTCATATAGGAGTTGCAAATTTTTTGGTATATTATAAATTTTTTTGTTTTAGAGTAGCTAACTTAATTTCGGCCACCTATTTTTATTTTCTTGGATAAGGTCTATTTGGTTTATCCAATCGACCCAAGATTTGGTTTAAAAATCAAACGACAGCTATTTTTGTTATTCCAGTGCAAAATTTAAAAATTTCTGTTACAGTTAAAGACCAGTGGAGGAAAGTTTTTTTATAGTAGCCGAAATTAAGGCGCGTGCCATTAACTTTGACCACCTTGAAAAAACTGGCTATAACATAACTATTGCTGAAACCAACAATAAAAATTTTTAAAGGTTGTAAACTTATCTCTGGGTGTTGGTACCCTTAAATTTAATTTTTTCCCGTTTGCAAACTTTTATAGTTATTAGCAAGACTTTAAATCATTACGTCAAAACCTTAAAAAAACAACTGTTAATAACCTGTGTTTTTTTGTTAAATTTTTTTTGGCGTGAAAAACGTCAAAAAAAGTCAAACGCGCAAAAGAATTCGTTATAAATACGTACCATGATATACCATGATAGTATCATGATATTTGACTACAGTAAAAAAACGGTAGGTTCTTTCATCTGAATTTCAAGGTGGCCGAAATTAACGGAAGTTTAAAATGCGTATTGAAACTGCTTTGGAAAAAATACAAAAACATGATAATTAACAATTTTGAGCACTAAATAGAAGTTATTTTAAGGTTGTATATTGCCTCGTTTTAAATTTGATGCAGCTTAAACACGGAAAAAAATCCTGAAAATCACAGAAAATGCTAATAATGCGGAATCACACGAATAAAAAACTTTGCAAAAATACTTTATTCAACAGTCATCCAGTTACTTTTTGGCTGGTTCTTTTGTGTTTTAAAAAAAAGCTAATTTTCTAACACCCTAAATTAATGGCCGAATTTAAATAATGACCGAAATTAAGTCATATACCCAACTTTGTAATTTAATTCAAAATATTTCTCAAAATTAAACCGGCAGAGCAGAGCTCCTGCCAGCTCTAGGAGGGCTGGGCTCCAGGTTTACCTCAATGGATTGGGATAAACCCGAATTAAAATTGCCCACGAAAGTATTATATTAACAAATGAAACATTACCTTTCTGAGTAAAATTTAAAAATAGCGCCTCTCTCATTTTTTGTGAGGATTTGGCTTTTGACCTCCGATTGTTGGAAAATTCGAAAACGCCGGTTTTGCCGGGTTTTTTTTTCCGAAAACTCCGGTTTCGTAAAAAACTTAAAGTTTTTTTTAAATAAATCCCACAAAATCACAAAAAACATGTCCTTTTTTTGTAATAATGTCCGGGCCGCTTGAGTTTTCATGTGTCGGTGTAATACTGTCCGACACGGGAAAACTCATGCGGCCCGGACAGTATTACAATTGTGAGTATATATAAAGTGAAATTAAATTAAGAAATTGCTATTATAATAGCTTCTTGTCCATTTTAATTCAGGACTCGGTGTAGGGTATTTTAAAACAGATATAATTTTCTGTCAGTATATTTAAATATTATTTTTACCACATTAAGATTACAAATTTTAAAAGCATCTTTTGTGCGCAAAATGTAATTCGGAGAAGATCAAAACAAATAAATTTGCATTTTAATGAATAAAAATTACAGAAAAACATAAAAACAACACATAAAAATAAACTATCATAAAAACAAGCATAAAAACACAGTTAGTGTTTCACTGTTATGTTTAAGACCGTTATCCTAATTGACTGAAATTTGCTTTTATTCACTAAAACTGGCTTATTTAATAATTTGTAAAGCCCAGTAGCCAAAAGCTGATGTTTAGTTTCATAAATTTTTAACAAGTATTATTTAAATGGGGCTCTTTTTTAAAAAAATAAATTTGGCTAAGGTTGATGGTATTTTTGGAGTTTTAAAGTTCATCACCTCTTGTTTCTCTCGTTTGAAACTCAAATTTGTTACAAAATATTGTTTAAAAGGACTGAAATTTGATTCATTTTCAATGTAAACATTAGTTTTTGGTTAAAAATTCAATATTGAATATAAAACACACTGCATGCTAAACAAAAAAAAATCTTTTTAGATTTTTAGTTTGGAATGCAACGAAATAAAAAGTTAAGCTTTTGGCAAGCTCACGAACATCCGTCTATTATTAAGAATGCAATTTATTTAGGACCCGGCTTTTAAAAAAATTTAAAACATTTTATCAAAAAATCTAATTTGCTCTCTAAGTTAAGTTTCTTCGTCTTTACTTTGTCTAAATTTTTTGGATCTAAATAAACAAACAATAAGATTTATTAACTATCACTATTTATTAAACTTTTGATTACATATGTCATGTACAATCTATTAAAAAAAAACTAATAATAGTGGCTGAAATAAAACTTTAAATTTCACAAACATGTATGATTAGAAATCAAACTAAGCTTAAATACAATTTTTTTTGGTATAACTGTAAAAAAAATATAACTCACTTATGATTCACTATTTTTATGCTTTGTTGACTTCTAATATAATGATTGGAGGTGAAGTGTTAAGCAAAAGTTGGTTATGAAAAACATGAAGAACTTTTTAAACTAAATTTAAAATATATGGTAAACAAATAATGTAATTATTTATAAAATTTTTTTGCGCGTTTGACTTTTTTTGACGTTTTTCAGCCAAAAAAAAAATTTAACAAAAAAACAAGGTTATTAAAAGTTGTAAAGTTTTGACATAATGATTTAAAGTTGCTAACTATATTTGCAAACGGGAAAAATAAAGTTATATTTACCAACACCTAAGGATAAATTTACACATTTAAAAATTTTTATTGTTCGTTTCAGCAATAGTTATAGCCAGTTTTTTCAAGGTGGCCAAAGTTAATGGCACGCGCCTTAATTTCGGCACTATCAATTCCGCCTATCGCAATACTTAATTCCTTCATTGGTTTTCAACTGAAACAGAAATTTTTAAATTTTGCACTGGAATAAAAAAATATCTGTCGTTTGATTTTTAAACCAAATCTTGGGTCGATTGGATAAACCAAATAAAACTTATCCAAGAAAATAAAAATAGGTGGCCGAAATTAAGTTAGCTACTCCTAAAACAAAAAATATATAATATACCAAAAACTTTGCAACTCCTATATGAAAAAGGAAATAAAAGTAGGCATCAAAATGAGCCTTTCCATTTGAATGGCACCCTCCATTATAATGGCATAGTAGCCATTTTAATTCGTCAAATCAAAATGGACAGGAAGCTATTATAATAGCAATTTATTAATTTAATTCCACTTTATATATACTCACAATTGTAATACTGTCTGGGCCGCATGAGTTTTCCCGTGTCAGACAGTATTACACCGACACATGAAAACTCTTGCGGCCCGGACAGTATTACAAAAAAAGGACATGTTTTTTGTGATTTTGTGGGATTTATTTAAAAAAAACTTTAAGTTTTTTACGAAACCGGAGTTTTCGAAAAAAAAAACCCGGCAAAACCGGCGTTTTCGAATTTTCCAACAATCGGAGGTCAAAAGCCAAATCCTCACAAAAAATGACAGAGGCGCTATTTTTAAATTTTACTTAGAAAGGTAATGTTTCATTTGTTAATATAATACTTTCGTGGGCAATTTTAATTTGGGTTTATCCCAATCCATTGAGGTAAACCTGAAGCCCTGCTAAAGCAGCCCTCCTAGAGCTGGCAGGAGCTCTGCTCTGCCGGTTTAATTTTGAGAAATATTTTGAATTAAATTACAAAGTTGGGTATCTGACTTAATTTCGGTCATGATTTAAATTCGGCCATTAATTTAGGGTGTTAGAAAATTAGCTTTTTTTTAAAACACAAAAGAACCAGCCAAAATATAACTGGATGACTGTTGAATAAAGTATTTTTGCAAAGTTTTTTATTCGTGTGATTCCGCATTATTAGCATTTTCTGTGATTTTCAGGATTTTTTTCCGTGTTTAAGCTGCATGAAATTTAAAACGAGGCAATATACAAACTTAAAATAACTTCTATTTAGTGCTCAAAACTGTTAATTATCATGTTTTGTATTTTTTCCAAAGCAGTTTCAATACGCATTTTAAAATTCCGTTAATTTCGGCCACCTTGAAATTCAGATGAAAGAACCCCAGCTTTTGGCTACTGGGCTTTACAAATTATTAAATAAACCATTTTTAGTGAATAAAAGCAAATTTCAGTCAATTAGGATAACGGTCTTAAACATTACAGTGAAACACTAACTGTGTTTTTATGCTTGTTTTTATGATAGTTTATTTTTATGCGTTGTTTTTATGTTTTTTTGTAATTTTTATTCATTAAAATGCAAATTTATTTGTTTTGATCTTCTCCGAATTACATTTTGCGCACAAAAGATGCTTTTAAAATTTGTAATCTTAATGTGGTAAAAAATAATATTTAAATATACTGACAGAAAATTATATCTGTTTTAAAATACCCTACACCGAGTCCTGAATTAAAATGGACAAGAAGCTATTATAATAGCAATTTATTAATTTAATTTCAGGTTATATATACTCACAATTGTAATACTGTCCGGGCCGCATGAGTTTTCTCGTGTCGGACAGTATTACACCAACACATGAAAACTCATGCGGCCCGGACAGTATTACAAAAAAAGGACATGTTTTTTGTGATTTTGTGGGATTTATTTAAAAAAAACTTTAAGTTTTTTACGAAACCGGAGTTTTCAAAAAAAACCCGGCAAAACCAGCGTTTTTAAATTTTCCAAGCCAAATCCTCACAAAAAATGACAGAGGCGCTATTCTTAAATTTTACTCAGAAAGGTAATGTTTCATTTGTTAATATAATACTTTCATGGGCAATTTTAATTCGGTTTTATCCCAATCTATTGAGGTAAACCTGGAGCCCAGCCCTCCTGGAGCTGGCAGGAGCTCGCTCTTCCGGTTTAATTTTGAAAAATATTTTTAATTAAAATACAAAGTTGGGTCTCTGACTTAATTTCGGTCATTATTTAAAATCGGCCATTAATTTAGGGTGTTAGAAAATTAGCTTTTTTTTAAAACACAAAAGAACCAGCCAAAAAGTAACTGGATGACTGTTGAATAAAGTATTTTTGCAAAAGTTTTTTATTCGTGTGATTCCGCATTATTAGCATTTTCTGTGATTTTCAGGATTTTTTTCCGTGCTTAAGCTGCATCAAATTTAAAACGAGGCAATATACAACCTTAAAATAACTTCTATTTAGTGCTCAAAATTGTTAATTATCATGTTTTTGTATTTTTTCCAAAGCAGTTTCAAAACGCATTTTAAAATTCCGTTAATTTCGGCCACCTTGAAATTCAGATGAAAGAACCTACCATTTTTTTACTGTAGTCGAATATCATGGTACTATCATGGTATATCATGGTACGTATTTATAACGAATTTTTTTTGCGTGTTTGACTTTTTTTGACGTTTTTCACAATTTATTTTTGTTTCTTTAACCTTGTTTTTTGGTTTTCCTACCCAAATTGTTTATGTAAATTAGCAATGCATCATACATAATGCACCCAGGGATTTCTTAATGTAAATGTTAACGTATATTTTTTGTGAAACATTTTTCGTCTGGGTCTCACAATAAAATCTGACAGTTTTATATTGATAGCTATGCTGCTACAGAGTAATATGCCCCACGGCGCAATAGGCTATAGTCTGTTTATAACTACTTTTTGAAAAAGGAGATCTTCGTGAAGAAAAACAACTCGGTTTTGTTTTCATTTTTTTTGTATAATAAAAAAAGATTAACAATTTTTTGTATTATAAAAACATGTTTAATGTGAGCATAATATTATTTAATTACATGTAACTGAGTTAAAACCTTAGTTTTTATATGGCGGAGATTTGGCGGCTATTTGGCGGCAGTTTGGCGGCAGATTTGGCGGCGCACATCCAACACCCTTAAAATTAAGCGATTTAATAGCGGATTGAATAAAATTTTGTATGTGTTACAGTGTTTTTTTGGTGGCGCTTTTGATTTTTGGTAATTTGTTGTTTAAGTAAATCTAATTTAGGTTTTAGGTACGAGCCTTTTTTCTTATAATGAAGAAAAGAAGCTGCTAGTAGGGGGTGGGCAAGCAGGAGGAGGTAGCCCCCCCCCCCCGCCCGCCACGTTTCACATCACACTTAGGGGTGTGGGGCCGGGGGGGTTTGGCTTGAGGGGGGGGGGGGGGGGGTCGAAAAATTTGGTTTACGGGGGGGGGGGAGGGGGGGGGGGGGGGGGGGGGGGGGGGGGGGGGGGGGGAGGGGGAGAGGGTAGAGAGGGTGGGGGGTGGCTGGGGAGAGGGGGAGGGGAGGGAGAGGCGGGGGGGGCGGGGGGGGGAGGGCGGGCAGGCGCTAGCCCTCTGTCCATTGTTCCTTAGTATTTTCTTTTTTCTTTAGTGTTTCTTTTTTTGCTCCCTATTGTTTCATTATTTTTCTTGTTATTTTAGTGCTGGAGAGTGCCACACCATTCCTATTCAATAGAGGGGCGGGGGAGAGTGTCAATTTTGTATCTCTAGTTAGTAGAGAAAAAAGAAAAAAGAAATGTTAAAATAGAGTAAGGTCATGAAAAGAACAAAAAAAATAAAATCAGTAATATAGATACCTTCCAACCAGCGACTGGCGAGCTCGGGACGTACGAACGGGCAGGGGGGAGGGGGCTCAGAAATTCAGCCCTTTAAATGAATAAATTCAAGCTGATTTAAGCTTGAAATTCAAATTAAGTAACTTTATCTGCGACTTTATTTTAAGACTATTTTTATTGTTTTTAATAAGTTTTGAAGAAAAATAAACTAATTTACTAGAAATTTTTAACGAAATCATCTATTGCCTCACATTTTAGTTATTTATAAAATTAGTACAAAAATATGGTCAAGCTCCGCAAAGCTCCGCAGTTTGGAGTTCTAAGGAACATTACTAATATTTGGTTTAATTCGCGTTTACATACTTTTACATAAATACACGCTTTTAAATATACTAAATAAAACATTTTACTAGTTATTTTATAAATAAGGTGTTTTGGGAAAAAGTTAGTAATAATAACTATTTTTAAAGCTTCAGTGTTTTACAAGTAAATGTTAAAGGCATTTAGAATTTTGAAATCATAACGAAATGCTTATCAGTCATAAATTTTTTCAAATATTGTTATGACCTTTAATTAAATTTTTCAGGTATATTTTGATTAAAATTTTAATTTTAAGTTCAAGAAGCAATTAGTGATGAAATTGTGTCAGTTGAATATATAAATCCAGAAAATGTCAGAGTTCAGGAACCGCCAAAAGGTTAGCAATCGGCTATGTTTTTTTTAAACCAAAAGACGGATTGCGCTACCTATGATATTATGTATTATCCAAAATTTTCATATTGAATAATTTTTCATAACTCTAGAATTCGCCCCGTAATGAATAATGATAACAATTCTTTTTTGTCCATATTTACCAAAATAATTTGCATAAAACCAAATTAAACGGCACTGTATAAGCGACAGAGCAGTCGCGACAGCCGCCCATTGCGCCGAAAAATTAAAAAGAATTAAAAAAGCAACAGCAGAAATACGCACGGTTCTTCTGCAAGTATTAACGCTTTCTGATGGCATTCGAGTTCATCTACTTCATATTTTAATTAATTAAAAATGTAGTTGCACTTTTAATACTTAACGACTAGCAAATAGTTTTTTTTCACTCTCAAAACCGTTAATGTTAGATCCAGCTTCTGGCTGTGGACTTCCCTCCTAGTAGTACTTGCGACTGCGGCTAATCCTTAAGCAATTGCCAATAACACCAGGTTTGACATCAGGGTATATGATTATTATTTCAGCAAAAATTAAAAAACAGTCTTAAAAAATTTTCAGCTTTCTGGGGCCTTAGAAAACGCAAGGTGCACTGGCGGACTTTTATAAGTTAATTCGGTTTTTATTTGGACTTATCAAATGTGGGTTTCCTGTATTTTTTCTTATCATATTTGTTTAGAATATCTTGGTACCGGGTCTTTAGAGTCACAAGCAGGGAACTTGGAGCCATTGAAATTTTTTGGGAACTTGGAACCTGTAAGAAAAAATCGGTTTGGGTTTAGATTTAGGCTTCGCATAGCCTTAGGCAAACGTTTCATCGATTTTTACTTTCGGCTCCAAGTTCGCCACTAACGGCTCTGAATTTCCCACCTACGGCTTCAAGTTCCCTATTTTTTGGCTCCAAGTTCCCTATTTTTGGCTCCAAGTTCTGGCTCCAAGTTCCCAAGGCTCCATCGACCATAAATCAATATCTTTTCAAACACCTAAACAAGCCATTTCATGGTTTCAAATAGAAGTCTTTTTCTTAGTTATTACTCCAGCATAAATTTGGTTTTTTGATCTTCAGAGAGCGATTGATTACTCCAAAACTCCAGAACTAAATCAATTTGATGTTAAGATGTTTAAACGATAACAGGCTTACAAGATATCGGTCGTTAACATCTCTCAAACAAATCTTTTACTATGAAAGTAAGAAGCATAAACCATCGTTCATGGATTATGTGGCCATCAATTAAAATCCGATACTAGCAGCAGTCTTCATATAACGTAAAATCAAATCAAATCAGTTTCACGTTAGGATTTTAAGACCCTTCAAATGCCATATAGTATTTGTGATCACCTCATATATGTTTTGCTCTGTAGGAGTAGTTGTGGGAGGAGCTGTTATAATCACTTTTAACCAATTAGCGCTTGGAAAAAAATTGAATCTCGAATGGATGAAAGATCTCCATTTTTTCCCAAGCCGTAATTGGCTAAAAATGATTCTATAAAGTCATAACTGTGTAAAGGTCTTCAACACTGAACAATCTTTTAAACGGAAGAGTTTTGACTATTGTGTAGTAATCCAAAGCCTTCCAAAATCAGCTTTAAAAGCCATACTTGTGCCTGTTATCAGTTTGACCGATTTTTAAAAAGTATTCATAAAACATTTCAGACAAATAAACTGAGAAATAAGGCTATAAATGAGACTATAAAATGAGGCTATAAAAGAAGCTTTTGGAGAAATGATGCTATAAAAAATGATGTGTTTTATTAAAGTTGAAAAAACTACAGCATGGGTTGGATTCTCAACCACATACAGAGGAAATGGTTTAAAATAATCTAAAATTAAACTAAATTTTGAATACAAATTTACTTATTTAAATACTTCACAGTGAACTTAAAATGAAATAATTTTAGGTCCCCAAATGATTTCAACAAAAGTTCCATCCACAGATACTAAGAGACCAACTCCTTTAAAAAGTAACACTATTTAATAATAAATTACATACGTGATACCCAACTATAGCATATACTTATATAGAGTGGGCGGGGCGATGGCCTTCTTGCTTCATGAACATAACTTCCATACATGGGGTAGGCGTTTGCCCCCCCCCACTTGGTTGACGAAGTCAGCAATTTTTGTTAAGGTAATATTAAAGGTGATTCTCAACGCAGGAAAACATTAACAAACAATTGCCTTTGAAGCTGACTGACAGATTAGGGTGTATGAACCCAGCGAAACATTAACAAAAAACGTTGCAAAACGTTAGCTGTTGGGAGCCTTGGTAAACTAAGATTGTAACCCCATGGTTCACTAACAGTATAGTTATAGGTTAGATTTAGGTTATACCGCACCCCAAAGGGTACCTGGCGAAAAAAAAGGTATGCATAGTTTTAAGAAATAACAACAAACACTGGTTTTTGAAACTAGTAAGATGTAGGTATATATATATATAAATATATTATATATATATATATATATATATATATATATATATATATATATATATATATATATAATATATTTTATATATATATATATTACATCTTTACTAGTTTTCATATATTGTTGTTATTTTATTTAAAACTTATGCATACCTTTTTTCGCCAGTACCCTTTTGGGGTGATCTAACCTAAATCTAACCTATCATTATTACTGTTAGTAAAAACTCATGCAGTTACTTAGTTCCCACCAACTCCCCGACAGCTAACGTTTTGCAACGTTTTTTGTTAATGTTTCGCTGGGTTAGCCTAACTTCAAAGGCAATTGCTTTTGTAGATGTTTTCCTGCGTTGAGGAATCACCTTTTAATATTACCAAAAATCGCTTATTCACATAGACCGGTGGGGGCCTCCATGTATGAAAGTTTATAGCCCCACTTAGTATAAGTATAATCCTTTTAGTTGGGTATCACGTATGTGATTTCTTATTAAATGGTGTTACTTTTTAAAGGAGTTAATTCTTTCTGGTATTGATAAAAGTTTTTTGTTGAAACTGGGGACCTAAAATTATTTTCATTTTAAGTTCACTGTGAAGTATTTTAAAATAGTAAATTATTAAAAATTTAGTTTAATTTTAAATTTTTTTTTTAAACCATTATTTTTTTTTTTGGTTTTGAAAAGTGCAAAAAAAAACCATGCTATATTAGTTTTTTCATTTTTAATGGAGTTTACATCATTTTTTTATAGTTTTTTTTTTTTTTTTTTCCAAAAGCTATTTTTATAGCCCTCATTTTATAGTCTCATTTAGCCTTATTTCTCAGTTTATTGTCTGAAAATATTTTGAATACTTAAAAATTGGGGAAAAAAAAATAATAACACACAAGTATGAGTAAACTAGAAGGCTTCAATTACTCGCCAAATCGTCAAAACTCTTCGTTTTGATATTTTTCGTGTTGAAATTACACAGTTATGTTTTTATAGAGAATCAATTTTTCACCCAATTTCGGCTCAAAATGGAGATCTTTCGTGGTAAGAGAATTCAATTTTTCCGGTTCTGGAAAAGTGATTTGTCGCCCACCTACTCCTACAGAGCGAACATATATGAGGTGATCACAAATACTATATGGTTTTTGAAGGGTCTTTAAACGGACCTAAATTGATTTGATTTGGATTTACGTATATGTGTAATTATCGATTTTTAATTGATGGCCCCGCATAATCCATGAACGATGGTTTAGTGTCTTTCATAGTAAAAAGATTTGTTTCAAGACGACCGATATATTAAGTATATCGTTTAAACATACTTAACATCAAATTGATTTAGTTTTGGAGTAAATCAATCGCTCGCTCTCTGAGAATAAATTATACAAAGTAATAACTAAAAATATATTGAAACCGAAAAATGAATCGCTTGTTTAGGTGTTTGGAAAATTTTTATGGTCGATGGAGCCTTGGGAACTTGGAGCCAAAGTTTTGGAGCCAAAAATAGGAAGTTTGGAGCCAAAAATAGGGAAATTTGGAGCCCCGATTTGGTGGGAAATTCAGGAGTCATGGCGAACTTGGAGCCGAAATGGGACGAAATCGATGGAGAACGTTTGTATCAGAAGCCCCGAAATAGGATTCCAAACCGGATTTTTACTTACAGGTTCCAAGTTCCCGATTTTCCAAATGTTTCCAAATTCCCCTGCTTGTGACTCTAAACTTCCGGTACCATCTTCCCCCTAAACAAATATGAATAAGAAAAAAATACAGGGAAACCACATTTGAGAATAATTCGAATAAAAAACCGAATTAACTTCTGGAGGTCCGCAGGTAGCCTGCGGTTTCTGAGGCCCCCAGAAAGCTGAAAACTTGGGCTTTGTTTTTTTAATTTTTGCTGAAATAATCATATATGTCAAACCTGCGGTGTTATTGGCAATATTTAAGGATTAGCCGCGGGTCGCAAGTACTGGGAGGGAAGTCACAGCCAGAAGCTGGTGGGTTTTTTTTTGTTCGACCCCTGCTTGAATCTAATACTCCAGTTTTTAACCCATATCTTGTAAAGGATATTGATAAATTGGAAAGACCCCAAAGATATTTTACGAAAAAAGTGTGTATTTGCTGCAACATACCGTTTGTAGACTACAAATCAAGGTTAAATGCGTTATTTCTTGAGTCTTTAGAAAAACGACGTATAAAATCAGATATGTACATGGTGTATAATATTATTTGTGAAAATGTTGACATAGATGTTGGTAGTTTTTTCACATTGGAAAATTCACCTTACAATCTACGCGGCCATAACTATAAATTACAAATGGTTGAAAAATACAAATTGAATTGCAGAAAGTTTAGCTTCTCCCAAAGAACTATAAACATTTGGAATAAGCTACCAGCAGAAGTTGTAGACAGTAACTCGTTATTGACTTTTAAAAAACGTATTAACAATTGTGATTTGAGTGCCTATTGCAAAGTTTATTTCTAATTAATTAGGCAGTAATTTAACATGTATGTGCTTCTGTACGTACCTTTACTTGCCTTTTTGTCATATTTTATATTTTTTTTACTGACAAATAAACTATTCTATTCTATTCTATTCTAAATATTATTTTAGTGTGTAGTTATATAATGAGCAAGTGGCAAAAGAACTATTGGAAAGTGAGGATGTTGATAGTTCTCAAGATAGGGCTTAGATGTAATTAAGTAAAATATAACAAATTGCTCAACAACAAGTCAATGCTCCACATTTTACTCGATTTAAACAAGCTAGCTGCAATTAATATAAGCAGCTGATCCCAATTTATACCCTTAAAACCACGCCGCGGGATTAGTTTTTACTCAATCAAAAAAGCTTAGCAGACTAAAAGGTATGTGAATTTGACATTTTGATAAAGGAATAGTTTAAGATAAATAAGAATAATACATAATTTATAAAATTTACCTAAAATGGAAAACCCCAGTGTCGCAGCACTCTAGTTGCAATGAAATTCGACAAATTTTTGTAAATTATGAAATAATTATGTAAATTTTTGTGTCGCGTCTAAAGTAATCCGTTTATATTTTGTAATTTCAAGATAATATCAGATCATTTCATATTTTATAATTTTCAGATGATATCAGCCATTTAATATTTTATAATCTTCAGATGATATCAGGCGATTTTATATTTTATAATTTTCAGATGATATCAGGCCATTTTATATTTTATAACTTTCAGATGATATCAGGCCATTTTATATTTTATAATTTTCAGATGATATCGGGCCATTTTGTATTTTATAATTTTCAGATGATATTAAGGCAATCCCTGACATCTCCCCAGAACGCTTCGTGGAGATCTCCATTTCGCATTACGTTAATCCTAAGGAGATCTACGTTCACTTGGAACTGAAAAAGAAGGAATTAGATTATTTGGAAAGGGATTTGGAGATCTTTTATGGAAATCGTTGGGACAGAGAAAATTACGCGGTAGGGGAAATCTATATTCTTGTGTTTCAAGTGATATGTATTAAGAATATAACAAAAAATGTCTCACTGTGTTATAAAATTTTTCCTATCCATGCAGTGGCGTGCCCAGGATTTCATTTCGGGGAGGGGGCGGTCTGGGGAGGGGTAAATACTAACCCTGAAGGGGGGTTTGGGGTGGCGGCAGCCCCCCAGTAATGGGAGGTCTGGGAGCGAGAGCCCCGAGTGGAGTCAAGGGGCAGAGCCCCTTGTCAGGGGGGTCCGGGGGACAGAATGCCCCTCGGGGGAGAAAATTTTTAATTTAAGGCGCTAAAATACACTAGAAATTTAAATTCCAGATAATACTTATCACAAAATATAAGGTTTTTTATACCTATACATTTAAAACAGGCGTTTAAAACGTTAATAAAAGGTTAATAATGTATACAGTAGTTTGATTTAACATATGCCTTAATTATTGAACGGCATAATCGATTTGAAATCGAAAAACTAAGACAAATTGTGACTGTTAATATGCTTTTGGAAGTCATCAGGAAAGTTTCTGTATTAATATTAAAGAAAAAAATTTTTCTCTCCCAAAATTCAAAACCCCCCCCCCCTCCTCCTGCCCCCCCCCCCCACCTGGGCACGCCACTGTATCCATGCATTGCTTTGACACAAATTTAAATCCTTGCTCGTTCAGACCTATGCACCATACATGGGCACGGGGGGTTGGGGGGGGGTTAACCCCCCCAAATTCTGAGAAGGGGGGTTTAACCCCCCCCCCCACTCAGAAGTGGGGGGAGAAAAAGTTAACCCCCTCCCCAATTTTGGAAAAATGAAGAAAAAAAATGTCTTTAAATTGACTTCTAACTACTTTCAAACTTAAGTTTTGAGGTCAAAATGAATGTTTTAAGCAATAAAAAGATCAAAAATGCAATAAAAAGGGCTTTTTGACCTAAAATTAGCGTTTTTTACCTATTTTTCCTTCAAAATCGAAAAACGATATGGGTAAAATGCACTCCAGAAAAAAAACCACATGGGTATTTTGCGTTTCTCGGATTTTAACCCCCCTAATTTGCGGTTTAACCCCCCCCCACTCCGGACCAACTTGCCCATGTATGCTATGCACGGTCTGGAAATGCCGCCCCCGCTTTATTGAAGGATGTGCCAACCCCCCCCCCGGTTTTATTGCCCCACCCCCCCCTCACCGAAAAATTAAAAAGAACCCTAAAATTATGGCGACATTTTTGACCTATTATCACCACCGCCAAGTTTATGCAATTTTTAGCCTATTGAACCCTAAAATTATGGCGACATTTTTGACCTATTATCACCACCGCCAAGTTTATGCAATTTTTAGCCTATTTCAATGCTTTTTAAGCCAATTTAGACTTATTTTTACTTAAATTTCGCCTTTTTTCCTTTTTTTCTTTTTTCCTTCTTTTTTCTCTTTTTTTCTCCTCATTTTTTTCTTTTTTTCTTTTTCTTCCCTGCCCTGCTTGCCCCTTCTGTTTCAAAAAAGTTGCCCGTTGCCCCCCGTGCTCCCTGCCTTTTGGAATTGCCCTTCCCTCCAATAAAACCTTGTGGGGGGCAGTGCACAGGTCTGCTCGTTAAATTTGACCCCCCGGGAGGGGAAAAAGAGCGCTTTAAAGCATACATGGGCAAGTTGGTCCAGAGTGGGTGGGGTTAAACCCCAAATTAGGGGGGTTAAAATCCGAGAATCGCAAAATACCCATATCGTTTTTCGATTTTGAAGGAAAAATTGATAAAAAAACGCTAATTTTAGGTCAAAAAGCCCTTTTTATAGCATTTTTGAGCTTTTTATTGCTTAAAACATTCATTTTGACCTCAAAACTTAAGTTTGGGCGCAGTTAGAAATCATTTTAAAGACATTTTTTCTTCATTTTTCCAAAATTGGAGGAGGGGGTTAACTTTTTCCCCCCTCTCACCACTTCTGAGTGGAGGGGGTTAAACCCTTCTTCTCAGAATTTGGGGAGGGGTTGGTTAACCCCCCCCCCACCCCCCTTGTGCCCATGTATGCTTTAAAGGTGGGGTGCGGAAAAAAACTTTTTATCTTCGATTTTGATAATTTTTTCTGAAAACCTTACCCCTGCCCCCAATAGCCCACAAAAATTTTTTCAACAAAATATCTCCAGTGGTTCAGGAGTAATGACCCCCCAAATATGGCTTTTTTTGACAAATCTGTACGTAAAAGATTGCTCAATGGGTATAACGATTTAAGTTACAAATAATGGACTCAAAGAAAGCGGCTACTTTCTACTTTATATGATACCTTGATCGTTAGGATTGGTACAGTATTTGTCGAGATATTGCGTTTCTTGTAATTAGCGATAGCTAATGTGGTTTGACAACTATTGGATTTTCAGTGGGGCTACACTTAGAAAACATTCGCTGCCAACCATAGGTGGGCAGGGGTGTTATACCTTCCCCCCAAAATCACGATTATAGCCGACCGACACTCCCCCTGAAATTTGGGGGTACCTCGGACCATAGATGAGAAAGGGGGGCAGGGTGGGGTCCACCCCCCTAGCCTCGAAATTTTGGGACCCCTCCCCAAGACGAAAATCTATTGGGCCCCCCTCCCCTAAATTTCAAAATTTTTTACCCCTGACCCCCCTCCCACCTCGGGAAAATTTTAAATACTTTTTTTATACTAAATTTACTTCCAAAAACGTGCATTTTTAACACATATTCATGTTTTTACACCAGAATATCGCTTTTTATTCAATATTATGTAGTATTATCCTATAAAAAGAACAATTATTTGAGTTATTATGTTTTAAAACTGTTTTGCTTTGGACACCGGACCCCACCTGACCCCTTCTCTAGATTTCAAAATTTCGCACCCCGGGTCGACCCACCCTAAAAAGCTAGGGGGGTTCGGACCCCCCTGCCCTGGGCTGGGACCCCCCTCCTAAAATTCAAAATTCGATTTACCCCGGGTAAACCCCCCCTAGCTTTCTAGGGCGGATCGACCCGGGGTGGAAGATTTTGAAACCTAGAGGGGGGGGTCAGGTGGGGTCCAATTTCGAAACAAAATACTTTTAAACCATTAAATGTTTAATAATAGTTTTTTTATAAAATAATACTACATTTTATTGAATAAAAAGCGATATTTAGGTGTAAAATCGGTGTAAATACATGAATTTGTGTTAACAATTCACGTTCTCCTTAGCCTCCCCCCATACATGGGCAAGTTGGTCCGGAGTGGGGGGGGGTTAAACCCCAAATTAGGGGGGGGGGGTTAAAATCCGAGAAACGGAAAATACCCATATCGTTTTTTTTCTGGAGTGCATTTTACCCAGAGCGTTTTTCCGATTTTGAAGGAAAAATAGGTTAAAAACACTAATTTTAGGTCAAAAAGCCCCTTTTTATTTCATTTTAGAGCTTTTTATTTGCTTAAAACATTCATTTTGACCTCAAAACTTAAGTTTGGAGGCAGTTAGAAGTCATTTTAAAGACATTTTTTTTCTTCATTTTTCCAAAATTGGGGGGGGGGGTTAACTTTTTCTCCCCCCCACTTCTGAGTGGGGGGGGGGGTTAAACCCCACGTCGTAGAATTTGGGGGGGGGGGTTAACCCCCCCCACCCCCCCCCGTGCCCATGTATGCCTCCCCCACCTAAGACAAAATCTACCGACCCCCCCCCAATTTCCGCCCTGTAGGGTATCTGACTTAATTTCGGCCAGGCCTTAATTTCGGCCACCAATTTAGGGTGTTGGAAAATCGGTTTATTTGAAAACACAAAAAAACTAGCACAAAAGTAACTGGATGAATGTTGAATAAAGTGTTTTTGCAAAAGTTTTTTATTTTTGTTATTCTGCATTATCAACATTTTCATACAAAAAGTGAATTTTTTGTGATTTTCTTTATTTTTGCTTTGTGTTTAAACTGCATCAAATTTAGGACGAAACACTATATGACCTTAAAATATATTCTATTTAAAGCTCAAAATTGTTAATTTTAATGTTTTGATATTTTCTTCAAAATCACTTTGCAATGCGTTTAACTAACTGCGCATTTTAAGATTCCTTTAGTTTTGGCCATTCTAAAATTTACGTGGAAAAACCTGCCGTTTTTTGCCATTTTTAAATATTATCGTACAGACCTGTGCACGGTCTGAAAATGCCCCTCCCGTTTTATTGGAGGATTTGCCCCCCCCCCGTTTTATTGCCTTCCCCCGCCAAAAAATGAAAAAGTACCCTAAAAATATGACGCCATTTTTGACCTATGATGACGCCATCATCGCGAATTTTTTCGTAGTTTTTAGCCTATTTCAATGCATTTTAAGCCATTTTATACCTATTTTTATCTTATTTTCGCTTTTTTTTGTTTTTTTTTCCCTTTTCCCTTCTTTTTTTCTCTTTTTCTTTTTTCTCGTTTTTTCTTTCTTCCCTGCTTGCCCCCCCGTTTTATTGCCCCCCCCGTTTTAAAAAAACTACTCCCCGTGCCCCCCCCCGTTTTGTATTTGCCCCCCCCCCCCCCGTTTTAACCCCGGGGGGGGGGCAGTGCACAGGTCTGTATCGTACTACCGTATTTTTAAAGAATTTTTTTGCTCTTTTAACTTTTTTTGACGTTTTTTTAACACAAAAAAATTCAACAAAAAATACATGTCATTAAAACTTGTTTTTTAATGTTTTAACATAATTACTTAAAGTCTTGCTAATAACTATTAAAGGTTGCAAACGGAATAAAATTAAGTTATATGTATCAAGAACAATACCTAAGGATAAACTTGCAACCTTTAAGAAATTTTATTGTTCGTTTTGGCAATAGTTATAGCCAGTTTTTTTTAGGTGGCCGAAGTTAATGGCTCGCGCCTTAATTTCGGCCACTATAAAAAACAACTTTAAACCTGCACTGATCTTTAAGTGTAACAGAAATTTTAAACTTTTGCACTGGAATAACAAAAATAGCTATCGTTTGATTTTTAGACCAAATTTTGGGTCGATTGGAAAAACCAGAAAAAACTTATCCAAAAAAATAAAAAAAAGATGGCCGAAATTTAGTCAGTAACCCTACCCCTACCCCCTCCTGCATTATAAACTGCGATTTACTAACCCTCCCTTTTTTCAGTTGCTGGAACCGTACTCACCTTGTAATAAATAACCTTCGTCGTTACTCTGACAGAAAGAGTCACAATTACTATAAAATCAACGTGACTCTGACTTAGTTTGTTTATATTATTTGTGTATTAAGATATAAAAGGAGTCACAGTTACAAGTATTTTACGACGCATCTGGCTCATTGTGTCAGAGTAACGACGCATCAATAGGTCGGTCAGTTCAGTAGCCGTAGCCGACAACGATTTGGAAAAATAACAATAAAAATAATTAATTACAACACTTTTTAGATAAAAAAACTCCCCGTGGTTGGTGACGTGTGTGTCGCAATTGACTCAAACCAGCGTTATAAGAGGGGTAAAATTTTGGAATATTGGAATATGGCTAATATTGGAAGAAAAATAAAGGTATGTAATTTAATTATAATATATTTTTTTAAAATGAATTATTCTATCTATAAGGCACGAGAATTAATCGCCCAAGATTCACAGATTTTCATTTGGAACTTCATAGTAACAAGAATTTTAAAAAAAACTCGTTAAAATAAAAAAAAAAACACTTTCGTTTCAGAACATCATTTTATTCATTACATATTTAATGTATTGTATGAAAAAAATCCCTGTTAGTGTCGATTAGATTTGCCATTTAGCATTATTTTTTGTAAAATATAAATGATCCTGACATAGTCGTACATGAGCATAGTGGAGTAGGGTGGGGTCCACCCCCCCCAGCCTCAAAATTTCAGATAACCCCTAGAAAAAAATCCAAGGGCCTCCCTCTTCCCCCCAAAATTTTTTTAATATGACACCCTATCCGTACCCCCCTCTGGAATTCTAAATCGACCCATTCCGACCCGCTTCTGGGACAAATTTTGGGTATGAATTTAGGTCAAAATTTACGGTCACAAACACGATTTTGTTGTAAAAAACATTACTTTTGTACTTTTTTTATACATAAATAGCCTATTTTAGTATATAAAATTCTATTTTAGCGCTAAAACACTTAAATAAATGGTTTAATGTGACTTTGTTTGGAAACTGAACCCCCTCTGACCCCCTCTGGATTTCAAACTGGTCTACCCCGGGTCAAACCCCCCTCCCTAAAAAGCTAGGACCCCTCTCCTAGTTTTCAAAGGGCTTTTTACCCGGGGTAGCCACCCCCTTGCTTTCCAGTCTATGCTCATGTATGGATATAGTGCGAAAGTCAATTTTGTTTGAGCATAATTAATTGATAGACATTTGAAATTGTAACCATCAAAGTTTCTTAGGTTTTTTACATTGATCACGGAACAAGTGATTGGTTGCCGAGTAACGCATTGTTTCATCTCCAAATAGGCCAGTTCACCATGCTTCCCGCACAGGTTTTTTTAATATAATAATACAGATATGGAAAATATATTATAAAAAACAGGTATAGCTCTTGTAAAAAGGATGAATGGGTTATTTCAAAAGGTAAAAAGAAAGGCATTTTTTGAATCCTAGGAGAAAGGTTTTAGTGCAACCCAACCCCTATGGTGCCCTACACGGGTTGACCCAGAGTGAAAAATTAAATTTTCGAATTTACAGGGCGGTTAGGGGGAAGGGGTTAAAAGCAAAATATGTAACAAACCATCGGGTTTAATAATAAATTGTTTTTTATAAGATAATACTACATTTTATTCAATACTAGCCATACACAGGGTTTAAAAATACTAATTTGTGTTGTGTTAAAAAGTTCACGTTTTAAAAAAAATTTAAAATAAAAATTCTACCCAAAATTTTTCTGAAGGGAAGAGGAACTAGATTTCAAATTCGAGAGAGAGGTCAGGGTCGGGGTTAAAAAATTTGGAAATTTAGGAGGAGTTGGGCCTTGATTTATCTAGGGGAATTTTGACGAGGGGGGAGTTGGAACTGACCCCAACCGTACCACCCTTTTTTTTCAAACGCGTCCCATCAAATTTGGAGGGTCTCAGTATTAAAAACACTTAAAAACGTTTTTTAAATACCCCTTCAAAATTCGAAAAGCTCCCCAATTATAGGGAGAATCATAAGTCGGCAGCCTCCCACGTTTTGGGGTGGGGTATACCCGACCTTCCAAATTTGGGAGGTATCCCAAAAATACCCCAAATACTCCATTTTTAGCGTTTTTAGTACTAAAAACCTCCAAATTTTAGGGGAGGGTTGGCCTGGGTAGCCTCAAATTTTAGGAGAGGTGTCAGTAGTTTTGAGAATTTTAAGAGGAGGGGGTATAACCCCCCCAACCCCCTCCCATTTATGGAAAAAATCCATCTCACTTTTTTTATTTTAGGCAATTAGACTGGCGGCGTTTGACGTGGGGCGGCCAGCTGACGTTCACCCGGATTCAGAACGCTGGGAAGAGTTATTGAAACAGCGTTTTCTTCAACTAACCACCTGCGAAGGGAGACAAACTCTATGGGCATTTTTAAAGGTAGGTGGATTTATTATTTTCTCGGTTGTTTTTGGCTTTTTAAGTAAAGAGTAGTGTTGGTCTGTGTGTAGTTGGTTACTTTCTTTAATTTTAAATTTAGAAAGCAAATTTAAACTCGGCCAAGTAGGGGTAAAATAATCGAGGCCTTCCATTTTATTCCTACAAAGTTCAAGAAAAAAAAATCTTTTTTTTTTAAATTACTTCTTTTTATTTTTAAGATTCAAAGGGTTTGGCATTTAAAAAGCTAAAAGTGCAAAAAAAATTACTTTTATAACTAAAAATTATGTGTTGTCTTATTTAATAATGTTAATGGTATGAACAATAGGGTTTTCGGTTTTTAACCGTTTCTCCTCTTTTTTCAGAAATGTCCCCGCCCGCTGACTATTGGCTAAAATTAGAATATATTATGGATTAATCCTATAGTGGCACCCTCCCGGTTTATAGAGGTATTCCTATATAAATGTCTGACCATCACAGACGGTAAAAAATTTAAGGGGTATCAGTTTGAGTTTTTTGCTCAAGAACTACCATAAATGTTTTTGGCCGTGTCCATAGGTGGGCAACCTCTCGGATTTTTTTGGATAGGTATGGTAGTGCATTTAATTTTGGCACTTTTCCAAATTGGGCATTTTTGATTTTGGACTATATCTTTGGTAATCCTGGACGGAATACTACGTTTGATAGCTCAAATGAGAGATAATTATATGTAGATGAATGTCGAGAGCCTTTTATTTGTTATGTTATGATATTTTCATGTAAAATTGTGTGATTTATAAAAAATAAAATTGTTACCCGTTTTTAGAACATGGGCATTTCATGATTATGCAATAAATTGGTTTAAAAATTAAACTGTCGTGGTAAAATTTAGTCTATTTTCCGAATTTTTAGTCACCATGGTTCTACGTTGCGTCTGTGGTGAGCAATTGTTATAAAATAAAATAGTGTAATTTCGCCACAAATATTGCTGTGGGTAAAAACGGGTTAAATTAAATAGTCGGGTGTTAAATTGTAGTTGTAAATAGTTAAAAGACAACGTTGAATTGTGTAGGGGTCATAGCACTGCACTTAAACTCGATTAAGGGGGTCCTTTTAAAAAGTGCCGAAATTAAATGCACCTTTTTCCCAAATTTTGCTTATTTTGATACCATTTGGCATTTTAGCTGTAACTTTTTGCCATTTACACGTTGAACAACAAGTAGAAGCTTAAATTAAAGAAAACTGTCTGGAAATAATGATAGGTTTTTAAATTTTTGAAAATGATGATTTTTTTACTGAGAAACAATCGATAGTTTGTAAAGTGCCGAAATTAAATGCACACATTTAATTTCCGCAATTTTCCATTTTTTTAAAAAACTTATTTAATTAAGTTAAAAAACAACTTTCGTACAGTGAAACTTTTATGACGCAACGCAGTAAAATAAGCTTAAAAATGAGCTAAAAATGAGCTACCAAACATGAAAATCGGGCCATACAGTGAAAAGTTGCATTGGAAAAACAAAAAAAGTGCCGAAATTAAATGCACTACCCTATACCCGACCCCCCGAATTGGGGGAGGGGAATGTTTGAAAATTTATTTTGGGGCACACCTCAAACACCGCATTTTTAGCATTTTACCTTGTTTGAAAATTTATTTTGGGGCACACCTCAAACACCGCATTTTTAGCATTTTACCTTTTTTAGGGGGTTTTCAGGGGTACCCCCAAATTTTAGAGTGGGTGTCGGCTATAGTTGGGATTTTTTTGGGGGGTATAAACCCCTCCCCCTGCCCACCTATGATCGTGTCCGCTGGGGCTGGGGATCCACCCGTGGAAGGAAGGCCAAAATTTAGGGGCGTCGCTAGGGTTCCGGAGCATCTGATTTTTAGGGGAGGTCGCTTGAGGCGGGGACTATTTGAAATTTAGAAGGGCAGGTCCAAATTTTTATCAAAATTCTGCTAAATCGTTAAGTGTTCTTAGGCCTAATACAGGAACGTAACCAGGGAGCCGTTGGGGCGGTCGCACCCCCCCCCCCCCTGCCACGCCCCGCCTCGTCTCCCGTGGCCATGTATGGGGAAAAGGCTAGATCGGTTTTTGCGCTTAGGAGGGAGGGGGATGTTTAGGATTTTTTTCTATGGTGGATCCAAATTTTGGTGCTAAAAAAAGGGGGGACGGGTCATACATGGGCAAGTTGGTCCGGAGTGGGGGGGTTAAACCCCAAATTAGGGGGGGGGGGGTTAAAATCCGAGAAACGCAAAATACCCATATCGTTTTTTTTCTGGAGTGCATTTTACCCATATCGTTTTTCGATTTTGAAGGAAAAATAGGTAAAAAACGCTAATTTTAGGTCAAAAAGCCCTTTTTATTGCATTTTTGAGCTTTTTATTGCTTAAAACATTCATTTTGACCTCAAAACTTAAGTTTGGAGGCAGTTAGGAGTCATTTTAAAGACATTTTTTTCTTCATTTTTCCAAAATTGGGGGGGGTTAACTTTTTCTCCCCCCCCCCCACTTCTGAGTGGGGGGGGGTTAAACCCCACTTCTCAGAATTTGGGGGGGTTAACCCCCCCAACCCCCCCCGTGCCCATGTATGGGACGGGTTGTCGGTAGATCCTTCCCAAAGAAAAGATTAATTTAGGTCGAGAGAAGCGTAAACCGCAGCCCCCAGCCACTTATGGTTTAACGGAACTTTATATAACTGAGTTTTACGCATAGTTTTAATTATAGTCGTTTGATGAAAATTTGAATTGCTACGTTGCTGAATTTACCAAAAACGAAGAGCCAGGAAAAGATATACATATTTTTCAAGTAAACTTAATAAATTAACATAAAATTTCTGCACGTTGCAAGTACGAAAAACTTAACTCTAGTTTAACTGCAACTGTGAATTAACCATAAACAACCAAACGGTTTACTATGTTGTGATTGTCAATTACATATTCTGGACTCTATATGAAAGAAGTTTTTTTTTATTTTGTCCAACTCAAAATTATAAAATGTGAATAAGATGACTATTTCATTGTTATCAAATAATTATTGAAAAGTTAAAAAGAAAAAAAAAAGAAAAATTATTACAAAAAATACAGTAAGATATATGGATGATGTTGCTTGTTTTAACTGTCCAAAATTTCTTGAAATTTGTAAAAATATTTACCCAGATTCATTACCTCTTTCACAAACTAATAATTCGATCAATACATGTAAGTATTTAGATTTACAAATAAAAGTTAACAATGTTTATAGATCTATAACTGTTTATAACAAAGCTGATGCTTTTCAGTTTAATGTTATCCAATAATGTACATTTTTTTCAATTTTTTTTTGTTTTGCTGTGCGGTTGTATGTTCTAAAGAGGAAAGATTAAAGATGGAAAGGTTTTAAAAACTGAAGTTGGTAGCCAAACAACAACGACTTAAGCCAGCGAGCAAGTTTTGTAAAATTTAATTAAGAAGATTTTGGATTTGAAAGAAATACGATATGATTAAGAACAAAACAACTGAAAGAAAAAAATCTTATTTTTTTGCTTTGCTTAATAACAGCTACTGAAAAATTGATTTTTACTAATTGAATTAATTTTACTGATTAGGTGCTCGCTTGCTTAAAGTGCATTTGGTTATGCTTTAGCGAGTTTCCTGCTTTTTGCAAAATAAAATATTTTTTTTATTTACATGCATACAATGCATACCTTGTTGCACTACTCTGGTCCGTCTGTGGTTCGCCACAACGCCAGTTGCTTCTCCTGGAGTAGCTTATTGCTACTGCAGGTTGCTTTTCTGCTAATTTTTTTAGCAGCAAAACCAAAAATTTTAATTGCTTCTTTAAAATTAATTGCATATCAATTTTGTTTTTTCCTTTTTGTTTTTCAAATCAATAATCAATATATTCTTATTGCTATTTTCAATCAATTATCATTTAAAATAAATTATGCAAATTGACCACTAAATTAATAACGGATTAATTGGCCGCGTTTAATCCAAGCCAGTTACTTTTTCCACTTTGTGTAAAACCAACAAAATACGGATCGTAATGCATTACAAAAACTATTGTTTGTTTTATTTAGGCGCGTTTTGTTTTTTATACAATTTTTTAATTGTATTACTTTGGCGTGTTTTTAATATTATAACTGTGATTTAATTCCACTTTTTATTTTAATATCATTCTATTTTTTTTTTAATTTTAATAAAAAAGAAAATTTAAAAAAAAAGTCAAACTTTTTGCTTGTTTTTTCACTGCATGTATTAGAATAAACTTACAAAATAATTAAATTATAAAATTTTTTGCTAATCTAAAACTGTTTTTATATTTGTTTAATAATGTAAAAACTTATACCTACTAAAAAATTTTTAAAAATAACTTAGTAGTTTATTCTAATTGTAACATAAGTATAATAGCCCCCGCTGATGACGTGCAACTATTATTTGTACATTACGTGTTCGGGGAAGCACAGAAACACATGAATTTTATGTTTTTTAGTTTTATTATTTTGTTCGTCTGCAACTTCAGGTGTGCACAGCTAACTAACCTAACATTTTCTTGTTTGTTATTATGAATAAAATGAGGTTAGATGTTAATAATCATAATCGTAAGAATTTTTTTTTTGAGAATTTCACCA
This sequence comes from Microlaimidae sp. YZB2_3, assembly GCA_030248175.1. NCBI lineage: Eukaryota > Metazoa > Nematoda > Chromadorea > Desmodorida > Microlaimidae > Microlaimidae sp. YZB2_3. The sequence continues at coordinate 11,409 of JASAMX010018396.1, read as the reverse complement.
TAATTGGGGGGGGTTAACATTATAAATGTCTCTGCTCTCACTTTAGTGGGGGGGGGGGGTTAAAAAGTCCATCTTAAAATTTGGGGAGTTAAACCCCCCTACGCTCCCCCCGTCCCCATGTATGGTGTCCATCCAGTCGTTGAAGGCGATTGTTTTTAAAAAAAATTGTACTTAACTGCTTAAAAATCGTCCCTGGCAATGGCGAATATATTTCAATTTTATTTTGGTGGTAGTTTTTTTCATTGGTTCGTGTTATTGATTTATTGATTGACTAAACATGTCAACAGTACCTACGCGTGAAACCACCACAGAGAAACAATCATTTCGACGACGCTTTAGTCTTATTTAGCGATGTAAATAATGAAATCTCATCATAATTTTCCTTTTATTCTTTCTTTCATTTATTAATTACCTTAGCCAATATTTTGAGAGATTAGAAAAAGAATATTTTTAGCGTTTTAAAATAGCAGACTTCCAATTAATTTTAGGTTTTGATCCAGGAAGGGCTAATAATTCGTGGGAGTCGTGCTGAAGACGATAATTATGTTCACGAGAAGCAAATTGGATTTTTCGCGGAATATCCAACCGAACCTGAAGTTGCTAATCAGTTTAACAATATTCAGGAACTACGTAAAATTCCCGTTCAAAACGACCCGGAGAGTAGCTTTTTCGCAGATTCTATCGAAGATGAGCTTGAAGATGTAGAGCGATCGATTGATTGGAACAATAATAGATTTGACCGGTCAGATACAATTGGACCGGCGCATTATTCGGAAGTTCTAAACTGGAGGACTGAAAAAAGCGACCCTAGGTGGGCAGCAGATGACAGACTGTAGTTACAATCTAAGAAAATAGTTGGCATAGGTTTTTTTTTAACTTTTATGCTTGGTTGTTTCCTGTTTTCTTTTTTTTTAAATCTTAGAACCTGCATTTTTTGTTTAATACCATATTTTTGTTTCCTATAAAAATTCTATATTACATTAATTTAAAAGTACACACATAATAGGTTAGGTTGTTTACTAAGATTCGCAATTAGAAATTTAATAGATTTCTAACGATTCAACAATTTATAAATTTTGATATTTCTAATCTCTGTGATGGCCCAAGTTAGAAGCAAAACTTACCAGACGCTGAAAAATTTGGCAAAAAATCGCGAAAACCGCGCGCATTCAACGCATTATAAAAACATTTGAGCGAGCCGATTTCGCTCAAACTTTCAGAAAATACTCGGAAAAGTATGTTTTAACAGCATACCAAGCGGCGTTTCTTATCTCGTACTAATAAAAAAGTTTTGTTTTTTTGTGACCAGGTTTTTTTCACCGCATCGGATGTAGTGATGACGTCATCGAAATACATTTTTCTAACCTTTTCAAAAGATAGCCAAGAGTCCAAGCTATTCTCCTATATATGCCCCGCACATTTCTAACCTCCGTTATGGATATATAACATTTCAAATTTCGAGTTTTGTCGCCAGTCCGCGTCATTTTTGTATGGACTAGTGTTAAAAAATTTAGGCAAAATAGTCCGTGGCAGTGCAGTGGTATTCATAGATGAACACGGCCAAAAGCTAGGGGGGTGTTTACCCCGGGTAAATGACATTTCAAAATCCAGGAGGGGTTCTAGGGGGGTCGAACCCCTCTAGCTTTTTAGGGGGGGTCGACCCGGGGTGGAAGATTTTGAAACCTAGAGGGGGGTCAGGTGGGGTCCAATTTCCGAAACAAAATACTTTTAAACCATTAAATGTTTAATAATAGTTTTTTTTTATAAGATAATACTACATTTTATTGAATAAAAAGCGATATTCAGGTATAAAAAGGGTGTAAAAACATGAATTTGTGTTAAAAATTCACGTTTTTGGAAGAAAATTTAGTATAAAAAAAGTACTTAAAATTTTCTCGAGAGGGGAGAGGGGGGTCAGATTTCAAAATCTAGAGGGGGGTCAGGGGTAAAAAATTCGAAAATTTGGGGGGAGGAGGGCCCCCCTGGATTTTTTTCTAGGGGGGGGGCAAAATTTTAGGCTAGGGGGGGTGGACCGCACCCTACCCCCCTTGTTCATCTATGGTGGTATTACACTTTATAATTAGGTATTTATAAAATTTGAAAGTACAAAAATATAAGACGACGCTCTGGGGGTTGCTCCAGAGCGCCTCAAAATTAGTTCTTAGTTCCGGGAAACATCAGTAATTTATACGAATTGGCACTGCTTTGCTTACCCTTAGCCGCATCAGTTTTATTTCATCCCTAACACACGTGGACGCTTATATTCAAAATTCAGAATTGGGAATAAAGAATTGTACGGAGGAACAACGGAAACACCAGGTAAGTACATCGGCATATGGTATGGAATGGGTACGTAGGTGGGCAGGGGGAATTATACATACATTATCCTTTTCCCCCAAAAATCGCGATTACTGCCGACCACCTCCGCCTGAAATTTTGGCGTACCCCCCCCCCCAAAAAAAAAAAAAAAATTGGGGGTCCCAGTACGGCAAACGCTAAAAATAGTGTATTTGAAGGACCCCCCAAATTTCGGGGATCGGGTATACCCCCCAAAATCGAAGAGGCTGCCGACCTATAAATGATTAAGGTAGCTAAACCCGGATACAAATTTTAAGGCTTAAGCCTTTTAGTCTTGACTTGTTGCACCGTTTTATTTGGGAGGCTTATACAATTAATTTTGCGTTTATGAGAATTTTTTTCAAGTTATGCATTTAAACTTGCAATTATGGTTTAATTAAATCCGTTAAAATTCGATACAACTAATTAAATTATGAATTATTTAAGGAATGAGCAATTGAAACAGGCGAACTAGTACAAAATATTCTAATAAGCTTTTTGTGAAGTAAGAAACATTGGTTTTGCTACATAAAACTTGGACGAAAGAGCTTTGACTTTGAATAAAAGAGTTTAAATATTTTATATTTTTTGTTGAATTTAAAAAAGTAAAGGCTACAAAAATTTGTCTTTATTTTGTATTTGCTTTTATATTAACCCCCGTTATAAGTTTGTTAAAAATAGAAAAGCTTAGTAGTTAATTTAACAAAGCATAATTATCTTATGTTATATTGGAAGTTATTTATTTTATTATTTTTTCAGATGTCTTTCAACAGCCCAGGCTGTGTGCAGGAGAAATTTAATGATGAATCGTTTCCATTACAACGGATGCAGTCCGGCATTTACACCAATTCCGATCATCTAGAGCAATCAACCTTATCCCATCTGCAGGTTGTAGATAAATTTCCCGAATTCAAAATTTAAATTTAAACTCAAGCTGTTGAAATGTTATTTTAAAGTGCGGTATATCATTAAAAGAAATTCTAAGCAGGAACGTACCTAGGGTTACATTTAGGGGGGGGGGCGGATTTTAGTACAAAAAAAATTTTGGGGGGCGCCTCCCCCCCCCGCGAATTTTAAGGGGAGGGGGCTCCGCTCCTTCTCCCTGAAATTTGAAAAAGAAAGGATAAACGTTAATTCAAGCTATAAATACGCTGTTTGTGTCCTAATAACGTATTACCTAATGTTTTTAGGGGTAGAAACATGTTTTCTTACCTAAAATTACATAAGCAAAGCAGATATTAGCCGGAAGAGCCTAGGACTGTGACTCATCCTTCTCACAGCATCCTATTTATTACGAAATAAGTCACACTCACGTGTATTTTATAATGGCAGTGGCTTATTTTGCTTTATTAACGAGGTATTGGTCATCTGGGAATTTATGACAACTGGATTTAGCCTTTAAATAGTCTGGAAACAGAAATGGAATATCTGGAAACAAAAATGAAAAAACTGAGCCTTCTTCTGGAACAAGAGAACTGAAAAACCGTTTGCATCCGCTTGTCCCGCGGTAATTATTTTGTTCATGCAGCGGTAAAATAAGTCAAATCCTGCGGACTTCTACTCCTGCCAGTCAGCAAGCTCGCCCTTCCATAGGTAGGCAGCCTCCTGGATTTTTTGTGGGGGGGGGAGGAGTGTCCCAAAAATTTTTTTGGGGTATACGTCAAGGTCAAGTCAAATATTCCGTTTTTAGCGTTCTTAGTATTGGGACCTCCCAAATTTTAGGGGGTGTCCGGGGTACCCCTAAATTTTAAGGGGGGAAGTGTAGGCTATAATTGGGATTTTGGGGAGTATAACCCTCAACCCCCACCGCCCCTCTGCCCACCTATGCTCCCTTCTGCCCTGAATGTGCACTGCTCCTCTAGGTCGGGAAGTTTCACTGTTTTTTAACAATGAGTGCAAAAACAATAAGGTCTAAGTTGTTAGTATTATTAATTTCCCCGATTAGAGTTGTTATTATTATTGATTGCTCCGTTTTTCAAGCTTAAATACGGATAAATTGGCTGATTTAAGGCGCAGAGCTCCAGAGCTCCCTCCGCTTTTAAGAATTTAACTATTTAAGTTCCGGTTCCCTCCCTTCCGCTATTTCAAGGTTAAAATACCCTTAAATCGGCTGATTTAAGGCGCAGAGCTCCAGAGCTCCCTCCCGCTATTTCAAAGTTAAATACGGATAAATTGGCTGATTTAAGGCGCAGAGCTCCAGGGCTGCTTCCGCTTTTAAGCATTTAACTATTTAAGTTCCGGTTCCCTTCCGCTATTTCAAGGTTAAATACGCGTGAAATCTCTCATTTAAAAAGCGGAGCTCCGGAGTGTCTGCTGCTTTAATTAGCCGGAGCTCCGCTTTATTATACATCACTAATATAAACAGTAATGGCGTAGAATGTTTTGACAAAAAGTTTTTCCAAACATTACAAACAATAAAAGGTACGGATAGAATGTCTTAAAACATTATTACAAGCTTAAATAAGCTTGAAATAAGATATACAACGAAGAGTTCCGGAGCTCCCTCCACTTGTAAGATCGGAGCTTCTGAGCATGATACGTGGGAGTAAGAACATCACCTAGTTATTTATACGCTGGATTTGACTTTGACAAGTTGGCGCTCAATGGGATTATAGTTGTTTTTTGGTTGTTAATTAACTTTTAAAATACTAACAATTTTGGTACAGCTGGTCTAAAAGAAATATAAGCAGAAGCTGAAGCGGTACTCTTGATTAATTGAAAACATTTCGGAAAATAAAGCAAATTAAACTGAAACAAATCCTATTATTTACTTGTGCTTTAAATTTATACTTATCGCGTACATGTATATTTTGTGTTGTTCCTTTTATAAAAAAGTTTTAATATTTGAAAGAACGGGTACCGGTATACCAAATAAAATCAAATTCAATTGGTAGTTAATAATTATAATGAACAGATAAACCCTATATAACAAAAGCATAAGTTTTATATTTGAGATAATTCGCATCAGTGTGTGTTATTATAGTATTATATTGGTCACTTATTATGGAAACCAACCAGCTTTGGGCGATTTTCATTTATCATAAAAATGAAGGCGAAAAAATACGTAGTAGTTTTTCAGGTGTGGTGGACACAATTTTTTATTAACCATCAACAATGATAAAAGGCAAAAATATGTTAAAAGTTTGGCAGAACGATTGAAATATTTTCCTGAGGGTTGTAAAAATCATAAATATTTATTAGGTAGTTTGTGTTTCGAAATTAACGGTTGTTAAAACAAAACAAATTTAGCGCCTATCCACTTTTTATTGTTTTTTATTTTTTTACCCTTTAACATTACTCTAACTAAGATTTAATCGTAGTTTTGGCTACCGAAATTTTCATTTTACAATATTTAAACCAAATTCGTCCATTATTAACGCATTCGCTTTGTTCAAAATACCTGTGTTTTAGGTTTTAAGGTAGAACACCACAGTTACGCTGATTTTTACTAAAAGTTAGATATCAACCTAGATATTAATTTTTATCTGACAAAAATATAGTGCGATCGAAATCTCAGATTATGATGTATCCAACGGTAATAGTTTCATCGTTTACCGAATGTTTAATTTTGAGATATAGTTTGATGAATTTAAAGCTCAAAAACAGTTTTTGGCCATTTAGAAAATTTGATTCACTCAGTTTTTCCTGCAATTTTATAAAAAGTTAACGAAAAATAGGGGGAAACTTTTTAGATGTGGTTTGGAGTAAAACGTTATTCAAAATTTTAAGAAAATAAAAAAAATCGATGCTTTTAAAAGAAAAATCAAATAAAAAAATCCTGAATTAGTTTTTTAATCAAATAAATACAAAGTATTGATTAGACTTGTGTCTAGCTATTTCCAAACCTTCATTAAAATCTGAGCGAATCATTTTTTTTTAATTTTCATTTAAATTTTTTTTGATTTGACGCCGAGAAGCTACATTTTGACACGTTTGTTTAAAAGTATCTTTGACAAGAGAGATATCAGATGGGCCAGTAGCCGAGTGGGTAACGTGTCGGACTCGGATCCTCGGACCTATAGGTTCTAGTCTCTCGCAGGCAATATTTTTAACGTCGAAAAAAAATTTTTTTTTTAATGTTTACGTTTTTAATTAAAAAAGTGTTCTTTATTCGAGATACGCTAAATGAAAAATGAAACAAATAGAATATTTTTGGTAATGAATTTTATTATACTATAATGTATTTTTAACATGTATTTTATTGGTGTCATTTAATAATTGTGGACGATAACATTAAAAAAAAATGAATGTCAAAAATTGAATGAGCAGGTCAAATTACGTTAATAAAAATTAATTAGAAAAGATCTGCCGTCAAGATCTAACTGTGGTGTTCTACCTTAAGTAATAATTTGCGCATTTATTGTTTTGGTAGAAATATTTTGTGTGTGAAGAAGTTTTTTTACTTTAGTGATATAAAACGGTAATATCAAAGGGGAATATCAAGAATACGATCTTATAAAGTTATGTTTTTTGTGTGTATCAAGCAAGCATTTTATAATTATCAAATTTGATTCACCGTTCGAGCAACAATACATGTTACTGTCACCGTGGTTCATTTATTATCATGGGTGGCGCGGGAGCGCCACGGGGCGATTTAGCCCCGTGGCGCCGCGCCAACCATAATTAGAGAACGTGGGTAAATTTTGAAATTCAGAACCTTCTTCTTCTTCTTCTTCTTCTTCTTCTTATTATTATTATTATTCCAACGCTCCATTCTTAAAAACGATATTCCTCATTCGTTACTGATTGATCAAAACTAAACATGGGCTCATTAGAAAGAAGAAGGAATTACGCAACTTTCTTAGGAAGCACTTTTTTCATTTAGGTCCTTGTTATCGATTTATTGATCAAAATAAAAAATTGAAAAATAGACAAATAAAAACTCCCAACCGCACAATAACAGCCTTTTGGCAACAATAAGGATTGTACAGAGCAGACAACCAACATCCCCTCATAAAAACCGCACAAAAATAGCAGACCGGTTTTAATTGGTGGAAGAAACGGCGCCAGTTCCCAGCGCCATCTGCTTCAACCGCGCGGAAAACGGCAAAAACAACAGAGTACTTTTTTTAATTCTTGCATTACTGATGACAAAATTAATTCAAAGTTTTATTTATTAAAAAATAATAATAAGCGTCGGTGGCGCGGGAGCGCCACGCGCCGGTAATCATCGGTGGTGCGGGGTGCCAACTGCAATTTAACCCACGGCACCGCGCCAACTATACTTAGACAACGTGAGTAAATTTTGTTATTCATGTTCATCATCTTATTATTATTATTATTATTATTTTTACTTTAAAAATTATAATTGCAATCATTGGCGCACGGCATCGCGCCAACTATATTTAGAGAACGTAGGTAAACTTTGTCTGGAGCGCATCTGCACCGCACTAACTATAATTAAACAACGTGGGTTAATTTTGTAATTTAAATTCATCTTCTTCTTCTTATTATTTTTTATTTTATCTCGGCAACGGAATGATTATAAACATATGTCATTGCGCAGCTAAAACTATAGTTTATTAGGCTATTTTTTAATTTAATTCAAAAAAAGTGGTAGACTAGCTTTGAAAAATGCTCTAAGAATAGAGCAGGAAAAAGGGGCGATTTTTCCCCGGGCGTATGTTTAGACAGAAAAGATGTAGACTAGTCTGAGATGGACATTATGTGGACTATAGGAAATTTGCATTTGGTTTGGCCAGCTGCTCACTAAATAAAAATTTCTACGATATGATAATGATTTGTTTATACATTGATCTAGTCACACAGCACTGTTGCATTTTTTTTAGTTTGATGAAATGTCAATTGAAAAAATCATACTCACAGCAATCTTTGACAAGCGCGAAATCGCCACTTTTTCAAATTTATAGTTGTTTCTTAAAATACAAATATAACCTTCTAATTGAAAAAGTGGCGATTTCGCGCTATATATATATATATATATATATATTTTGCTAAGTGATAACAAAAATATATAATACTATATAATATATTAAGGAAAAATATGTCACTCAGTCTCAGAAGCGAAACAATTTGGTGCCATTTTTTTAGCACTGCCATTAATTGTTGTGCGCATAAAATGGCAAAAGAACTGCTCTTATTGAGGCATGTGTCATGTAAATGAGCACTGCTCAAAATGTAGCAGTGTTTTTGCGCATATACTTGCATGCTTACTCGAACGCATTGCATTTTGAAGCACACTGCACTTTTTAAGCAATTTTATGCGCATATACGCGCATATATTGCACATAAAATGGCACAACCGCAGAAAACAAAAAAAATAAACCCACTAAAAAACCAGTACCTAGTTTGCACCCTGTACACAAAGTACAAACTTTTAGTATAGACATACAAAAATAAAATCCAATGCAATACATAAATAGATTTCTGTGTATTGTATGTGCCATTTTATGTGCAGTATATGCGCATATATGCGCCTAAGATTGCTAAAAAAGTGCAGTGTGCTTTAAAATGCAGTGCGTTCGAGTTAGCATGCTAGGATATGCGCAAAAACACTGCTAGATTTTGAGCAGTGCCCATTTACACGAAACATGCCTCAATAAGAGCAGTTGTTTTAACATTTTATGCGCACAATAACCTGGCAGTGCTCAAAAAATGGCACCGATTTGTTTCGCTTCTGAGACTGAGTGACATATTTTTCCTTAATATAATATATAGTCTTATATATTTTTGGTGATAATATGTGCCGGCCAGTAAGCTTCACCCTCGATTTTAAATACCTTAATCTTAACAGATCTTTACGGAAAATAGCTCAAAAGAACGCCAAGCGAATCCTGACAAAAACGGCGTTTTAAATTTCAAAATTTTTTCGGGATTCATTTTTTATTTTAGGTCTTTTAAAGAGCTGTTGGCCGAAAATTTAAAAAATAGAAAATTACGCAAAATTAGTAAACTTTTGGATCCAAAAAACATTTTGAGTATATAATGATTTGGGTTATATTGCATTAACTTAAAAAAAATTGCCCAGTATCAAGTCGGAAAGGGTTGTAATAATGGTGTCCGGAAAAAATACATTTTGCATAATATCTTCGGAAAGAATCTCTTCTGCAATAATAACTTTTGCAAAAATACATTCCAGTAAAATATCTTCGGAAAAAATAACTTCTCGCCGTGCGTCACGGAAGATATTATGCTGGAAGGTATTCTTTCCGCGCCCTTCTAACGCTGAACGTTGGATGAATAAACCGACGAGTGAGGCGCGCAGCGGAATGGGAATAAACAATTTTATAAATTTAAAACATTACGTACAACCTGTGAATAATAAAAATAACAACATTTTTTTAAAGAAGTATTATTTAATAATGTATCATAATACAATTTAGCTTGATTTTAGGTTTTGCTTAGGCTTAGGAAAATAAATTTAATTAAAACAAAGTTTTGAATAATTTTTAAAGCATTTAAAACTAACGAAGAATGTTTTATACTGAGTTTTCAAAACCATAAAGTTTAGCACAGCGGAATAAAAATAAACAAATCGTATTATTTAAAACATTACAAACCATTGATAACAAAAATTAGATTTTTTAATAAAACATTATTAAAAAATGCATTACAATACAATTTCGCTCGATTTCAAGGTTTTGCTTAGGCTCAGGAAAAATAAATTTAATTAAAACTAAGTGTTAATTTGCTTTTAAAACCTTTTACACTAGTATGATTTATACTTTAAGTTTTTAGAAGCATTAAGTTTTTAATTTGTCCATAAGCTAGTAATTTTAAGTTTAGAATTAAACAAACCAGTGTACTTTTAATTTAGTAATTTAGTTTAATAAATTTACCAGTGTATTAATTTATATTTAAAGCGTAGTGTAGTAATTTAGCACAATTTAACATCAATCAAACAGTTTTTGGTTTATAAATTCGCATAGTTGGCAATGTTTTAAATTATAAGATTGCTTTATTTTAATTTCGCTGCGCGTCTCACTCGTCGGTTTATTTCTTGAAGGGCGGAAAGAATACCTTCCAACATTATATCTTCCGCGACGCACGGCGAGAAGTTATTTTTTCCGAAGATATTTTACTGGAATGTATTTTTGCAAAAGTTATTCTTGCAGAAGAGATTCTTTCCGAAGATATTCTGCAGAATATATTTTTTCCTAGCGCCCTATTCACCAATACAAGGCTGAATGAACAACCTATATTGGACTTAAGTATATAATAATTTTACAGATAAAATTTTTTTCTCAACTTTTGGTCGATAAATGATTGGGCACCTCCTAAAACTCACAAACGAAACAACAATATAAAATAATCTGTTTATATAAAAATAATAAAAAATTATATAAATAAAAATAAGTTGTTTAAAGGTAAATTTTTTCTGACAGACTGTGAGAAGTTTTGCCCATTTTTAAGGATAAATCAATTTATTTCTATTATATTCAAATAATGAAAATGAAATATCTGAGGCCGTCAAGTAACTCTCTGTTGGCAAAAATATTAAATTGTTTACTTTCGGTTGATTTGATTCATCAGTTTAAGTTATAAAACTACCAATTGTGAATTATCATCAATTGTGAAACTACCAGAGTGCTACGTATAAAACGTTTAAATACAGTGCCTAAGTGTAGCTGAGAACCCAGAGAAAGATTGGTATATAATACATAGCTAAGCTAACCAAAAACACTATATAAAATATCAGATCGAGACAAAGAGACAACAAAAAAGTTAATGCTAAAAGAAAAAAATTTAAATTGAGTCTATTATTACCAAAAATATATAAAAAAAGGAAAAATGAGACACTTACAAAAAACTGCTTGAAAACAAAGGTTCCATTTAAATGGGACCTGGTCCTATTTATATGGGACTTAATTAAATGGAATTTGTTTTTTTCAAGCAGTTTGTTTTAGTGTCGCATTTTTCCTTTATTATATATTTTTGTTATTACCAATTTTTATTTAATTTTAATTTAAAATAAAATTAAACAAAAAAACAAAAGAAATTTAATATTGGAAATAAAAATCGCTTGTTTAAATCAAATTCTAAATTCTTGTAAAAGAATTAACACTGAAAAATGAAGGACAAAGCGTATGAATGAAATATAAAAGCTTATTT
>JASAMX010018395.1:0-10567 GCA_030248175.1 Microlaimidae sp. YZB2_3 | reverse complement strand
TGGTACTTCGTTCAGTTCATATACTGTTAAGTTATTTATAACGTTACAATGGGAATTCAACAAGAACATTTATTATTAATCTTATTATGGTAATTTAATCATCATGATTAAACAGAATTCATAGGAAAAAATATTAAAACTCAAGCGCGATAAACGATAGATTAAACCTTAAAATCCTGTTAAAATTTATCCTGATAGTTTTATTTTAATTAATGGTGTCTTTTTAAAGAATATTGAATTAATGTTTTCGTGTTGTTCTTTCAGAATGCTTTGTATTCCTTTTAATAATGTTAGTTTTTTTATTCAAATAAAAAAATTTAATTTAAAAATTTTTACCGGTCTAAACGGTATTAAATTAGACCTGTGCACGGTCTGGAAAAACCCCACGGGAATATTAGCGTTTCTTCCCTCCGGGATTATTGCCCTTCTCCCGGCCAAAAATAAAAAAGTGCTTAAAAAAATTATGGTACCATTTTTGATCTATTATGACGCAATTTTCGCAAAATTTTAATTGTTTTTAGCCTATTTTAATGCATTTTAAGCTATTTTAAACCTATTTTTACTTAAATTTAGCCTTTTTGTCCTTTTTTCTCTTTCTTCCTGCGTGCTCCCCTTCCGTTTTATTGCCCGTGTCCGCCCCTTTTCAAAAAAATTGCCTTCCACCGTGCCCAAGTCCGTAGCCAGGGGGGGGGGGGGATTGGGGGGATTAATCCCCCCTCAAATTCTGGGAAGGCAAAAAATTTCGTAAGGGTTTTTTTGCCTTTTTTTGCCTTTTTTGCCTTTTTAAGGATTAATCCCCCCCTCAAATTCTGGGAAGGCAAAAAATTTCGTAAGGGTTTTTTTGCCTTTTTTTGGTTTTTTTTTTGGGTTTTTTTTTGGTTTTTTTTGTTTTTTTTGCCCCCTTTGGTTTTTTTAAAAATTTAGAAAAAAATTTTTTTTTTCCAAATCACTCTGTAATGTATTAAAGCTATCTAAAATGCATTATTTAAAGTGATTTAGGTTCATAAAAGCTCTTATTTATAAAAAAGGAATTATTTATAATTCAAAACATTAGTGCAGTGAGTTTAAAAATATTGTATTTTTGTTTTGTGTGAAAATATTTGCATAAAAGCGGCAGTATCAAAGAGCAGGAAGTCACGATTCAACCACTTTTTTAGTATAAAAAAAGAAAACGTTTTTTAGAAAACGTTTGTTCTTTTTTATTAAAATAGTAATAAAATACCTAAAACTATTTTATTTTGTAGTATTTATTTAAAAAAACAACTGAAAATAAATAAAGATTCAGTACTTAAATTTAGGTTTCCTGATGCCTTTTAAAAGCTTAAAATTAAAAAATTTTCCACCCCGGGGGCATTCTGCCCCCCGGACCCCCCTGACAAGGGGCTCTGCCCCTTGACCCCGCTGGGGGGCTCCCGCCCCCCAGACCCCCCCTTGTGGGCCCCTATAAACCACCTTCCAAAAAATCCCCCCCTCAATTCAAATCCTGGCTACGGCCCTGGTGCCCCCCCATTTTGGAATTGCCCCCCCCCCAAAGAGGGGGGGGGGGGGCCGTGCCCAGATCGGAATTTACTTAGTGTCGAGTCAATAAATTACGCGAGTCAAAACTATCAAACTAAACAAACGTGTAATTTTATTCTCGTGGTATCGATGGTTTTAGGAATGCGGATTGAAAACATATTAAGAGTTTTAAACATTTATTCATTGGGGGCTGAAAGAAATGGCTTCCGAGAAAATTTCTATTCAAAAAATGTATTAACTAAGAAAAATATTTAAATAATTTTAAATTTTGAAACGATTTTAAAAATTTCCAAGCCTAAATTAAACCTTGAATAATAATGGTAAAACTTTTCTTAAGTAGTTTTTTCTCAGACGTGCTTAGAAAATACTTGCCTGTTTTGTTAGGTGATTTGTGCACACAAAAATTAATGTGTAAAAACATTTTATTCTAAAAGTATTATATGTTTACATGATTTGACTTTCTTTTCGTCGTTACTACGGCAAAATGAGCCACTGGCATTATAAAATACAGATGACTGTGACTCATTCGGTAGTTAATAAGGTCCTGTTATAAATTTAAAACAAGTCACAGGCACGAATATTTTATATGAACTGTGGTTCATTTTGCCGTACTAAAGACGTTTTGTTTCAGCGGTCGAATTACACCGTTCGCTTACATGACAAGCGTGACCATAATAGTCGGGGAAATCTTCTCTTGGCTCGGTTGGTACGGAATAAATCAATCCGCCGTTCAGCGCTATTGCGCCATGAACAGCGTAAAAAAAGGTCAAATGTAAGTTTTAATATAAATTTAGAAAATTGATTTTATTTTGTATTAAATAAAATGTTTAATTTGGTAGTTCATTAGTGATTTTTTTCACCCTACTAAAAATTTTATTGCAGTAAAATAATTACGTTTTTAGAATTATTTCAGAACAATTTGCTCCCCAGTGCCCCCTGGAATATTAGTGGCTGTGCCGGTGCCCCCATTTTCTTGCCGCTCCCAAAAATGAAAAAACACAAAAATTATAGCACCATTTTTGACCGATTATGACGCCATCATCGCAAAATTTTTGCAGTTAGCCTATTTCAATGTTTTTAAGCCATTTTAAACCTATTTTTACTTAAATTTCGCTTTTTTGACCCTTTTTTTCTTTTTTTCTTTTTTTTCTCCCTTTTTTCTCTTTCTCTCCTGCTTGCCTCCCCCGTTTTATCCATAATTATTTAAGGCCTTCAACTTTAAATTAAAACGTTTTAAAAAGATGATTTGACCCTACGTATTTTTGCGAATTTTTGTTTTTGTTATTAGGGCTCTTCTTTTGAATATCCCGATGATATTTTTGGCAACTTCATTAGTTTGTTACTGCGGTTTTGTTATGTTTACTTATTACAACGGCTGTGATCCGCTCGGTGCCGGAATTCTGAAAGATAGGGACCAAGTAAGCTTTTCAAATGTTTTCTAGGGTTTATAATACAATTATTATAATGCGTTGTTTTGTGTTATGTAACTAAATAGCGAACGAGGGGTAGTTTACTTTTAAAAATATAAGAGAAAGCTAAGTTAGAAAAAAAATCATTAGGGGAATCTACGCGTTGCAGATTGTTGCTTATTTAATAACTACGCTCCCACCGTGATGGAAAATCTATTAAGGAAATTATAGGAAAAACCGGGAGAGCTGGAAGGGGGAGGGGTGAGGGATTATAAATAAGATTAAATTGTTTTGTTTTTGCTTTCTAATAATAATTAATAAATTCAACAAAAAAGTTTTTAACAATTTTTGAATAATATTTCTTTAAATTTTTTATTGATTTCCTACGTTCACTAAAGCTTATTGATTTTCTACGTTTAAGCTTATGCCTTTGTTTGTGATGGAAGTTTTGGGACGTGTACCAGGAATACCCGGGTTGTTTATAGCCTGCTTATACAGTGGAACTTTAAGGTAACCAAATACTTTTGATTATGTGAGGTTAATTTTTTTTTAAATTTACTTTGGTAAATCAGTAATAATATTGCTATAAAAATATTTTATTAAATTAAACACTATTTTTTAAATATACGTGAAGCTAAAACGAACTTTCGTAGGTTTTTAATCTTTTAAAAATTACTGAAAAATAATTTTTTAATTAAAAGATTATTAAACACAATATGAATATTCTTTGTGAAAAATAATTCATTAACGGTTTTTAATAAACGTGTTGTGTTGGTGTGATGTTACTACTTGTCATTGTCATGATTTTTGTTTAAAAGACAATAGTTTGTGGAAATAAATTTTGTAAAAACTATTGTTTAAAATTAATCAGATACAGCAAAATAGTTTTATATATTAAAAGTAGAGGAAATAATGGCAGAGTAATAGTCATTATGCGAAGTGGAAACATTCAATTTTAAAAACAGGCAACAGTTTTTTTAATGCTCATGCATGATTTTATTGTTCATGTATTAGAAAAAGTAAATCAACAGCCTTAACTGATAGGATTTTTAGCAGGCTTATAGCAGACCTGTGCACGGTCTGAAAATGCCCCCCCCCCCGTTTTATTGGAGGATTTGCCCCCCCCCCCCCCCGCCAAAAAATGAAAAAGTACCCTAAAAATATGACGGCATTTTTGACCTATGATGACGCCATCATCGCGAATTTTTTGCAGTTTTTAGCCTATTTCAATGTATTATTTTAAGCCATTTTAGACCTATTTTTATATTATTTCCGCTTTTTTTGTCCCTTTTTTCCCTTTTCCCTTCATTTTTTCTCTTTTTCTCCTTTTTTGCCCCCCCCCCCCTCTCTTTTTCTTTCCCCTGGTTTCCCCCCCCCCGTTTTATTGCCCCCCCCCCCGTTTGGGGGTGGGCAAAAAAGTTGCCCCCGCCTCCTCCCCCCCCCCCCCCCCGTGCCCCCCGCGTTTTGAAAAGTCGCCCCCTCCCCCGTTTTAACCCCGGGGGGGGGGCAGTGCACAGGTCTGCTTATAGTATAACTTTTAAGACTTTAAATAAATTGGCTTATAAAATTAATTTTTTTAACTGATGCTAGTTAATGTATTTTAGTACTGTTTCTTCTGGTCTCAATTCATTGGCGGCTATTGTTTGGGAAGATTTTCTAAAAGAGCGGTATGGACAAATTAAGCAGCAGAAATCTGTTTTGCTTGCAAAAACATTATGTAATCTCATTATTTTTAGTTTTTAATTAATTCATTTACTTATGGATCAGATCTAAATAATATATCGCAATAAAATTAGTTTAGGCACTATGTAAGGGTGCAGTTTGGAGAAGCTGGGTTCGAGGGAAAGTTTAAAACGCTAGTTTAAAATTTTTGCTAAAAAAAATTGAAACTGGCTTGGAGACAGTGTTATTTCTGTATGTAAAAATAAACGAAATTTTTTGGGCAAAATACTAAACATAATAATATTAATTATACAAAAACACTTTTGATGATAAAGTTTTTTTCTAAACAGTAAACACAGCTTAATTTTAAATTTTAGTTTGTAAAAATTAATAAAAAAGTAAAAAAATGAAGAGTGAAATTAAATTTATAAAAAGTATTGCGGTTTTAATTGAGCCATTATTTGGCGATCGTGCGTAAACACATTAAATTTTTGTGGTGTCTGAAAACAAAATGTATTTAAACTATGAAACTATAATTTTTAAAACTGGGTTTTTGAGCTCTTGATTTGTAATTTGGTTAGTTGCAAACTGTGATTATTATTTCTTACAGTTTTTTTGTTTGTTGCAGGTCTTTCTTTTGGATTTCTTTGTACTGTCTTGGCGTTTGCGGTACCCTATTTGCAAGGTGTATTGCAAGTAAGTTTACAATAATCCAATTTGCTTTCTTTTTGTCCTTTTTGTCTTCAATTTTGATGATTTTTTGTAAAAACCTTACCCCTGCCCAATAAATAGCCCACAAATTTTTTTATCAAAATATTTTTGGTGGTTCAGGAGATATGACTCACCAAAAATCGTGTTTTTCCGAAATTCTATACTTAAAAGATTTCTCAATGAGTATAAAATTTTAATTTATAAAAAAATTATTGAAAGAAAGCGTCTATATTCTAATTTGATTTGATACCTTGATTGTTGAGATTAGAGCAGTATTTCTCTTCTCCAGATATTGCGTTTCCCGTACCAAAAACCCAGATTTTTTTTGCTAAAAATACAAAGTGTCAAGAACGTAATCAGGGGGGGGGGCGTTCCCTCTCTGAAACTGTCGGACGGGAGGAAAAAGGATAGTAGTTTGGCGGGGGGGGGCGGGCGCCCGCCCGCCCCTCCCCTCCCCCCCAAAATGGTCGCCAAATGGTGAAATTTTGGGTTTTCAGAGGCTAAAAATTCAAAATTTTCTAGCGCCTCGGTAATCGCTCGGCGTCAAACTATAAAATAGTTTTGGTAACTCAATTGACCCCCCCCAAAAAAAAGCAAAAAAATTTCCGCTTCGCTTCGCTCAGCGGTCAAGTGCCATAATATTATGCATATTTCTCGCTATTGATCTTGCCTTAAATGTTATTGAAAAAAGTACAATAATTTTAATAAACTGCTGTTAAACTCTGTATCTCGTCGATGACCAGCATTAATTTTAATACTGAGCAGCACTGACGCGGAATAACTTTTGCGGATTTACAGCAGAAAGCATTCCTAAGTGTTAAGCAGTATAGTTTAATAGATCGCTTACATTTACAATAATAATAATTAAAATTCATTCAGGCTGCTCTGTCAACAATGGGTGCAATAAACGGTCCACTAACTGGAATATTTCTGCTTGGAGTTCTTGTTCCCTGGGCAAACAAGATTGTAAGATTGGTTTTCTTGTTTTTTTTTGTTTTAGATATAATTGTTGTTTGTCTTTCAATTTTCAAGGAGATTGGGGTTTCCACGCAAACAATCTAACAAAGTCAATAACTTAAATAAAATTGCTAATCCAGACCTGTGCACTGCGCCCCCGGGGTTTTATTAGGGATGCAATACCAAAACGAGGGGGCACAGGGGGCAATTTTTTTGAAACAGGGGGAGGCCAATAAAACGGGAGGGGCAAGCAGGGGAGAAAGAAAAAAAGAGAAAAAAAGAAGGGAAAAGGGAAAAAAGAGACAAAAAAGGCGAAAATAAGGTAAAAATAGGTCTAAAATGGCTTAAAATACATTGAAATAGGCTAAAAACTGCAAAAAATTTGCGATGATGGCGTCATCATAGGTCACAAATGGCGTCATAATTTTAGGGTACTTTTTCATTTTTTGGCGGGGGGGGGCAATAAAACGGTTGGGGGCAACGCCTTTAATAAAGCAGGGGGAGGCGTTTCCGGACCGTGCACAGGTCTGCTAATCATTAACTACAAAAACGGCATGACAAAAAAACTAAGACGTGCCCGCAGTGAGCATTGTCGCCAAAATTTTTAGCAGAATGTGTAGAAAAATTTTATAGTTTTAATTTGAAATTTAGTTTTTTTAAATATATCAGTAAAATAATATAGTTATACTCATACATGGGCACGGGGGGGGGGGTTGGGGGGGGTTAACCCCCCAAATTCTGAAAAGGGGGGTTTAACCCCCCCACTCAGAAGTGGGGGGGGGGGAGAAAAGGTTACCCCCCCAATTTTGGAAAAATGAAGAAAAAAATGTCTTTAAAATGACTTCTAACTGCCCCCAAACTTAAGTTTTGAGGTCAAAATGAATGTTTTAAGCAATAAAAACCTCAAAAATGCTATAAAAAGGGCTTTTTGACCTAAAATTAGCGTTTTTTACCCATTTTTCCTTCAAATTCGAAAAACGATATGGGTAAAATGCACTCCAGAAAAAAAAAACGATATGGGTATTTTGCGTTTCTCGGATTTTAACCCCCCCCCCCACTCCGGACCAACTTGCCCATGTATGGTTATACTAATTCGACGTGTATTTTTTGATATTTTTATTACAGACAAATTAATTTGTAAAATTTAACCACAGACCTGTGCACTGCCCCCCGGGGTTTTATTGGGGGAGGCAATTCCAAAACGGTGGGCACGGGGGAGAACTTTTTTGAAACGCGGGGGGCAATAAAACGGCGAGGGGGGCAAGCAGGGGAGATAGAAAAAAAGGAAAAAAAAGAGAGGGAAAAGGGAAAAAGGGACAAAAAAGCGAAAATAAGGTAAAATTAGGTCTAAAACGGCTTAAAATACATTAAAATAGGTTAAAAACTACAAAAAATTCGCGATGATTGCGTCATCATACGTCAAAAATGGCGTCATAATTTTAGGGTACTTTTTCATTTTTTGAAAATAAAACCGGTGGGGGCAAATCCTCCAATAAAGCGGGGAGGGGCCATTTTCTTCCAAACCGTGCATAGGTCTGTAATCATTATGCTAGTTGGTCTAAATTGTGGGAGGCGTCAAATTCACTTAAAAAAGATGTGAAAATATACTTTTTTCAGATTTTAACCCCTCTTTTTTTGTTGGGTCTACGTCTAACTATCCCCCCTCCCATTCTCACTAGCACCTACTCCCACTTGTAAATGGAGGTACAAACTGTCTTTTAAACTTTGATTATTGTTGTCATAGATGAACACGGTAAAAAAGCTAGGGGGGGTGTTTACCCCGGGTAAATGACCCTTCAAAATCTAGGGAGGGTCGAACCCCCCTAGCTTCCTAGGGAGGGTCGACCCGGGGTGGAAGATTTTAAAACCTAGAGGGAGGTCAGGTGGGGTGCAATTTTCGAAACAAAATACTTTTAAACCATTAAATGTTTTTTTATAAGATAATACTACATTTTATTGAATAAAAAGCCATATTTAGGTATAAAAAGGGTGTAAAAACATGAATTTGTGTTAAAAATTTACGTTTTTGGAAGAAAATTTAGTATAAAAAAGTGCTTAAAATTTTCTCGAGAGGGGAAGGAGGTCAGATTTTTAAATCTAGAGGGGGGTCAGGGGTAAAAAATTCGAAAATTTGGGGGAATGGCCCCCCTGGGTTTTTTTCTAGGGGGGGGGGCAAAATTTTGAGGCCAGGGGGGTGGACCCCACCCTACCTCCCCCTTGTTCATCTATGATTGTTGTTGTTATAACCAGCCGAGCGTGTCCAGGAATGTTGCTATATCTGTTGGTCATTCCCAGAGATCCAAAGTTGAAAGAGCTGTTGGATGTTGAGGGCAGGGCAGTTGAAAATGTGGAGGACATCGTGAGCTCCTTGGTTGCAGTTGGGACATAAATTTTTCATTTTGCTATTGATTTTATTTTGGTAAAAAAAGAGTTTGTGACAGTAGCCGGAGTGAAATTGGGCCAAGGTAGATCGTCTTCAGCGATTCACCGTTTCATCGGGAAGCAACCATACATGGGCAAGTTGGTCCCGAGTGGGGGGGGGGGTTAAACCCCGAATTCGGGGGGGGGGGGCGTTAAAATCCGAGAAACGCAAAATAACCACCATATCGTTTTTTTTTTTTCTGGAGTGCATTTTACCCATATCGTTTTTCGATTTTGAAGGAAGAATAGGTAAAAAACGCTAATTTTAGGTCAAAAAGCCCATTTTATAGCATTTTTGAGCTTTTTATTGCTTAAAACGTTCATTTTGACCTCAAAACTTAAGTTTGGAGGCAGTTAAAAGTCATGTTAAAGACATTTTTTCTTCATTTTTCCAAAATTGGGGGAAGGGTTAACCTTTTCTCCCCCCCCACTTCTAAGTGGGGGGGGGGGTTAAACCCCCCTTCTTAGAATTTGGAAGGGGGGGTTAACCCCCCTCCCCGTGCCCATGTATGGAAGCAACCCTTCTCCGATTCGGAGCAGGCCAATGGATCATTGTGCACTCCAAACGACAGGAACCTGCCACTGACTGAAAACTTTGATTTATTTTTTTAGGGCGCAGCTGTGGGAGCGTTTGCTTCGGGTGTGATTTGCGTTTGGATGTGCGTGGGGCAGTACACAACTAGTCCGTACAGTCAGTATTTACCCGGCAATGTGAGCCAGTGTCCGGCCAGTTTAAATGTGACCACCGGTTTCCTTGGAAGTTTGAATGGAACCACGAATTCGTACGAAACGGAAGCGGGTTATTTACAGCCGGAGAACTGGTGGGTTTTGTGAAAATCAGCGATGTATGATTGGGTTTGGAAGCAAAGTGCATCGTTTTATGTTATTTTATTATTTTTATTCAAATGTTGTGGTTTTTTGGGAGGATTTCGCGGGGTTTAACCCACACTTAGATATATGAAAACTTAGGAAAGGCAGAGTGGGGTTGTTGTTGTTGTTGTTGCATAGCCTGAAATTTGTCTCTCCTGAGCAGTTTCTGCAAAGGGCGGGCGCTAAGACAAGCCAGGAGGGAGCGAGAGCATTTACACCTCCAAGGTTGAAGACTCTTTATCCAACATCAATAACAACGTTGGCAACCTTTACCGCTTGAGCTTTACTACGCACAGTGTTCACCGATTCTGGGGTATTGATCTTACTATTTAACGTCGTACATGAACAGCATAGGTGTTCCTGCAAGGTCAGTACAGTGGCGTTCCCAGGATTTCATTTCGGAGGGGCGGTCTGGGGCATACATGGGCACGGGGGGGGTGGGGGGGTTAACCCCCCCCCCCCAAATTCTGAGAAGGGGGGTTTAACCCCCCCCACTCAGAAGTGGGGGGGGGGAGAAAAGGTTAACCCCCCCAATTTTGGAAAAATGAAGAAAAAAAGTCTTTAAAATGGCTTCTAACTGCCTTTAAACTAAAGTTTTGAGGTCAAAATGAATGTTTTAAGCAATAAAAAGCTTAAAAATGCAATAAAAAGGACTTTTTGACCTAAAATAAGCGTTTTTTACCTATTTTTTCTTCAAAATCGAAAAACGATATGGGTAAAATGCACTCCAGAAAAAAAACGATATGGGTATTTTGCGTTTCTCGGATTTTAACCCCCGCCCCTAATTTGGGGTTTAACCCCCCCACTCCGGACCAACTTCCCCATGTATGGTCTGGGGGGGTAAATAATAACTCTTAAGGGGGTTCTGGGGGGCAGCAGCCCCCCAGTAATGGGGGGTCTGGGGGGCGAGAGCCCCTCGGTGGGGTCAAGAGGCAGAGCCCCTTGTCAGGGGGAGTCCGGAGGGCAGAATGCTTCCCGGGAGAGAAAATTTTTAATTTAAAGCACTAAAATACACTAGA
>JASAMX010018391.1:0-65711 GCA_030248175.1 Microlaimidae sp. YZB2_3 | reverse complement strand
TTGCTGTCAGGCACATGGCAAGATCGTAGCCGTTTTGAATGGGTGTTAAAATCGTTAATTTACCCATATCGTTTTTTTTGGTGGCATTTTACCTATATCATTTTAAAGATTTTGAAAAAAGGGTAAAAAACGCTAATTTTAAGTGAAAAAGCCTTTTTTATTGCATTTTATTGCTTAAAACATTCATTTTGACCTTGAAACTTAAATTCGGAGGCAGTTAGAAGTCATTTTAAAAGAGATTTTTTTGTTATTTTCTAAATCGGGAGAGGGGGTAACCTTTTCTCCTCCCTACTTCTGAGTGGGTGTTAACCCTCACACCCCAAATTTGGGGAGGTCAATGCTTGCCCCGCTCCCCCCCCCCGGTGCCGATGTATGGTCAGGGTAAAAATTAAATAACTCGGGCCCTTTTTTAGGTGCACGAGATTGAAGGCTAGGGGGTCTCCCTCTATTGTTTTTACTGCGACTACCATGGCCGTAAGCTAGGGGCAAAACAGGGGAATGTTTTGTCGCTTTTCCCAACGAGTGAGACGCACTTTTTTGGCTGAAAAAATTTTTGGTCGCAGTTGTCGATTGTCGCCAAATTCTCGGCGATCGGCGATGACTACACCCAGACCTGTGCACGGTCTGGAAATGCCCTCCCCCGCTTTATTGGAGGATTTGCTCTCCCCTCTTCGCCAAAAAATGAAAAAGTACCCTAAAATTATGACGCCATTTTTGACCTATGATGACGCCATTGTCGCAAGTTTTTAGCCTATTTCAATGTATTTTAAGCCATTTTAGACCTATTTTTACCTTATTTTCGCTTTTTTGTCCTTTTTTCCTTCTTTTTTTCTCTTTTTTTTCTTTCCCCCCCCCTGCTTGCCCGCCCCCCCCCGCTTAATTGCCCCACCATATCAAAAAAGTTGCCCCCCGTGCCCCCCCCGTTTTAACCCCGGGGGGGGCAGTGCACAGTTCTGCCCTGTGCCATTGAGCCACCAGGACTGTGCTGACCTTCGGGCAGCACCTAACGGGCCTACGGGTTCCACTACCACCTAAACCTGGTTGCTGGATCTTTTCTTTTATAGAAATGTGTCCAGCGTGGCATGGCTAGAGTGTTTGTTGTTGTACGTCGGCCACACATGGTAGTTTTCCATCTAGCAAACCAGTGGACAAATACAGCTCTATTGTGTGCATAGGTCACCGAAGGGGGGGTGTAGGGGGGGGTCACCCCCCCCCCCCTACGGCCTCTGAGACCTATCCCCCCCCCTAAGGCCCATTTTTGACCCCTCCCCCCCATCGACCCCTCGAACCCCTCCCCCCCCTAAGGCCCATTTTTGACCACCCCCCCCTAACTAGAATTTCCCAAAAAATGCTTAAAAAATGGTCAAATTTCGTCAAAAAATTGTCAATTTTGGTCAAAAAAATGGTACCCGGTGTGGGCCCCCCGCCCCCCCTGCTTTTTTTCAAAAAAAAAACACCCCGGGGTGTGCCCCCCCCCGGGAGGTCAAAAACCTCCACACCCCGGGGTGTGGACCCCCCCCCTGAGCCGTCGAAGGTCGGTGACCTATGATTGTGTGTGGAGTTTGTAGCACTGGCCTTGCAGGAACACCTATACTGACCATGTACGACGTTAAATAGTAAGATCAATATTAGGCGCGACTTAAAAAATCCTTTAGACAAATACCTCGGAATGGGTAAACACTGCATGTAGTGAACACTCTAGCGGTAAAGGTTGCCAAAATCGTTATTAATGTTGGACGAAGAGTCTTAACCATAGGGGTGAAACATTTTTGCCCCTCCTGGCTTGTCTTAGCGCCTGCCTAAATCTGCATACGGAAGATAAGTTTCAGGTTATTCAACAACAACTACACCTACACGTGTATGCTGTATTGTATTTGAAATTCAAAAATTTAACAGGGCGATAGATTTAAAATTCCACAGTTGTAGAGGACCCCATCTTTTCCTCCTATAAAATCTATCCTGGTCGCGTATGGGGCTGTCACCGCTGTATCCAGGATTTCAATTGAGGGGAGGGGGAATATACTGGAAGGGGAAAATACGTGTCTCAAGGGGGGTCCGGGGGGCGGTAGCCATGGATTGGGTGTAATACAGTAGAGATTTTAATAAAGGTAGTGTAGTCGGGGTGGTGGGGCGATGGAGCCTCCCCTCCCCCAATATAAAGGGGGTCTGGGTGGCGCCAGCCCCCAAGAAAACTTTTAAAAACATGTCAAAAACTACAATTAAAAATTCTTGTCTCCTTAATTGGGGGGCAGATATCTCATCTTCTCTGGCGCTGGCTGTTAACATGGCAAAAACCTCTCTACATAGCGATGAGATGAAATTAGTTTTAGGCCGGCCTAGACATATCCCTGGAAACAAAAATCTAATTTTAGAACGTACGAAAAGATGTGAATATTTGCATTTTAAAGCTTTTGATTAACCATTCAAAAAATAAATTTAAAAATAGTTTTTTAATCAAGATGTTGAATCTTGGGGGTGGGAGTGGTGTTAAATGCCAATTTTTGTGAAGTGCATTGCAAAGATTAACTGCAGTTAATTGTTGCATAATTTATAAAGTTTCAAAATTCCTAACAAAATTATAATAATAATATTTTTTAACATAAGAAGCTCGTCTGTTATTGAAGGTTTTAATGCTGATATCCTGTGTTTGGAGGAAGTGGAATTAAAAGCTTTACCTACGGTATTTGGATATTTGTGGGCAACATAATCGGAATCACCGCTGTCACGATGTTAAAAGGTGGCCGAGTTTTGAAGGATTAGTTCCTGCTTTTTCGAAATGAACGCTTTAAGTAATTTTATTTATTTTAACTATTACATATTTTTAAAATCTCTGTTTTTATTTAAATATTTTTTTTTTATTATCAATAGAATAATTAAAATCATATCAAATCATTAATTTTTTAGAAATCAATTTTTTTGCGCCATATAATTCAAGATAAATTTGTAAAAACGCAGTAAGCCACATTTGGATATCTTGTATCTCACCCTATGCTTCTTTCGAATTGGGTGGATATCTCTAAGTTTCCAAAAAACCAAGATATTCACGACTTAAATTAAATAGTCAGGGAAACGTAATGGGATATTTTAACAAATACCTGACCCACCGCCATTTAGGTATATTAATTTTTGGCTTTTATAAACAAAAAAAATATACCATCGCCGATCGTCGTGATGATGTGCAAATCAAAATATAAAAATAAGATTTTCCTTTTTTATTGAGCAAGAATTGCCCAGTATTTTGCTGGTCTATTGTGTAGTTTTCGCAGTTTTTGCTAAAGGTTTTTTCTTGAGTCCAGATTTTTGACTCTAGAATTAATACTAAAATTATATTTTTGTAAAACACATCCAGACCTGTGTCCCCTTCCCGTTTCCTCCCTCTCTCCCTTCTTGGCCCAAAATTGAAAAAGACTGTGGCTGTCCCTTCCCGTTTTCCTCCTCCCCCCAAAATGAAAAGTACTCAAATCACTGCGCCTTTTCTTATTATGACTAATCCTATTTAAACTCCGGATAAAGTCTTTAGCCTATTTCATTTTTAGAAACTTCCGACCCAACAATATTCCGCCTAGTAGTTTATCTTGCATTACTGAAAATTCCTAGCATTTACGTACAAATGCAAAAAAAGATCATGACCGCATTTCGCAAATTTCTCATGTTGTCTTTAAATTTCTTAAGCGAAAGCTTAGATAACTAAAAATTGAAAATATTTTTAAACCTTTTCACAATTAATATATATTTAAATTTTAAACGCAGTCATAAATTTTGTAATTTTGAGTAAATTAAAACAAAATGCACTGTTTTTTTTAATTTCAAACTATCAATGAAAGAGTAAAAGTTTTTAGTTTATTTGCCCGTTTTTATAATAATAAAATTCACAAACACAAAAAAACTCCATGAAATCTAGATTTTGACATGTTTTACATAAATTATCAATAAAAAAATTTTAGATAGTTGTTGAAATTTTTGATCTTTTTTGGCTTTATGCTTACGGTTTAAACAATATTTGAAAAAGTTCTTATGCAGTAAGTTTTCTTAAACGGGAACGGCTTGTAGTAATCGGGTTTTTATTTTATAATTATAGTGCCATTTTTCCAAAAAGTGTGCCGTATTATAATTTTGCCAATGGCTATTATATTAGAAAATTTAAATTAGCACACATAGTCCAACAACAAAATTTCCCTTGTTCATATTTATAAAAACGTCTTTGCTAATATATCATTATAATTTCGCTTGGTTATAGCTTCTTGCAATTTAGAAATAGTGCCTTTATTTTGCGGGGATTCTCAACAGTGGCCTGAGTCCGGAGTTCGGCGAATTGTTATCATCAGGTCTCTGTCAAGAAATGATATCAAATGACTGGTCAGCCGGCAATTCTGACAATTTCAATTCAAGCAAATTTACTACAATGTAGAAAATATCAAAGCGCTTGTGGTTATCCGTCGAATACCAACTTTACGGGAAGTTTTTCCGGTGTTTAGACTACATTTGGATGGACCTACTGTGACTGAAGTCGTCCGGGATCACCTATGCCTTCTGAAGAACTGGCGAAAGAACACACGGCGATTCCATCCAATACTGCCCTTCCGATCATTCGCCAATGATTTGTGATCTTGAAAATTTAGCAGTGATAAGATTTCAAAATAAATTCTGCTACAAGTTTCAACTGCGCTCACACGTAATGTCTTGGAGTTGCATTTTTTTAAAAAAATCATTATTTTTTCTCCCTTGACGACGTCACAGTTGACGTATTATCATTGATTGATACAATATAGGGTAGTGCATTTAATTTCGGCACTTTTCCCAATTCGGCATTTCTGATTGGGGATAAAGTCTTTGGTAATCTGGACGGAATACGACGTTTGATAGCTCAAATGAGAGCTAATTATATGTAGATGACTTGTTGCTAAAGCTTTTCATTCGTTATGTTATAATATTTTTATGTAAAATTATGTGATTGACAAAAAAAACAAAATTGTTACTTGTTTATAAAACATGGGCATTTCACTTACTTTACGTATTAAATTGAATTTTAAAATTTAACTCTGCCCTGTAAAATCTAGTCTATTTCCCGAATTTTTAGTCCCCGCTGGTTTACGTTGCGTGTGGCGGTGAGCAATCGTTATAAAATAAAATAGTGTAAGTCTTCGGCACACATGGTGCTGTAGGTTAAAACGGGTTGAATTAAGTGGTTGGTAAGTTAAATTGTAATAAAGTTGAACAATTAAAAGAATAATGTCTGAAATGTGTAGGGGTCATAACACTGGACTTACACTCGATTACGGTGTTTTTTCTTTAAAGCTGCCGAAATTCAAATGCACCTTCTTCCCAAATTTTACTCATTTTGATACCATTTAGCATTTTTTAGCTGTAACTTTTTGCCAGTTACACTATTTTATTTTATAACGATTCGTTTACTACAGACGCAACGTAGAACCACGGGGACTAAAAATTCGGAAAATAGACTAAATTTTACCAAGGACAGTTTAATTTTTAAACCAAATTTATCGCGTAAATTATGAAATGCCCGATGTTTTAAAAACGAGTAACAATTTTTTAATTTTTTGTAAATAACCATAATTTTACATAAACACGAAATAACATAACAAATAAAAAGCTCTACGACAGTCATCTACATATAATTAGCTCCTCATTCGAGCTATCAAACGCTCAAATTTCGTCCAGGATTAACCAAAGATATAGTCCAAAATCAAAAAATGCCCGATTGGGAAAAGTGCCGAAATTAAATGCACCAACCTATATTGTATCAATCAATGATAATACGTCAACTGTGACGTCATAAGAAAAAATAATGATTTTTTTAAAACTTTTAATATACATTACGCGTGAACAGTTGAAACCTGAATGATAATTTTATTTATAAATAAGATCACTGCTAAATTTTCAGATCAAAAATAATTGGCAAATGATCGGAAGGGCAGTATTTGGATGTTATCGCTGTGTGTTTCTTTCACCAGTTCTTCAGAAGGCATAGGTAATACCCGGACAACTTCAGTCACAGTAGGGTCCATCCAAACGTAAACCAAACACCTGAAAAAAATTCCGTAAAGTTGGTAAACGGGGATAAACCACAAGCGCTTCGATATTTTCTACATTGTAACGGGATTCCTTCCCAATTGAAATTATCACAATTGCCAGCCGACCAGTCATTGGCGATCCTCCTAAGATAGAGCTATGGATACAATTTACAAACTCTCTGAAACTCTAGGCCCGCTGTTAAATACCGCAAAATAAAGGCACTATTTTTAATTTCTTAGCTATAACCAAGCGAAATTATAATGATATACCGCAAAGACGTTTTATAATATGAACAAGGGGAAGTTTTTGTTGGAATGATGTGTGCTAATTTAAATTTTTTTCTTAATTAATAGCCATTGGCAAAATTATAATACGGTACACTTTTTTGGAAAAATGGCACTATAATTATAAAATAAAAACCCGATTACGACAAGCCATTCCTGTTCTTTAAGAAACTTACTGCATAAAAACTTTAGAATATTGTTTTAAACCCGTAAGCATAAACCAAAAAAGATCAAAAATTTCCACAACTATCTAAAATTTTTTTATTAAATAATTTGTGTAAAACATGTCAAAATCTAGATTTCATGCATTTTTTGTGTTTTTGTGAATTTTATTATTATAAAAAACGACAAATAAATTAAAAACTTTTACTCTTTTCATTTGATAACTGAAATAAAAAAAACAGTGCATTTTGTTTTAAATTACTCAAAATTACAAAATTTATGACTGCGTTTAAGAGTTAAATATATATTAATTGTGAAAAGGTTTAAAAAATATTTCAATTTTTAGTTATCTAACTTTCGCTTCGAGATTAAAGACAACATAAAACTGCGAAATGCATCATAATCTTTTTTTTTGCATTTGTACGTTGATCGTTCGGAATTTCAGTAATGCAAGATAAACTACTCTCAAGCAAAATACTATTGCTTAAGTCAGAAGTTTCTAAAAATGAAATAACAACGTGGACTTACATTTAAACTTTCTTTTAACGATTGAACCACAAATTCCAAATGCCTTATGCACAAGGCAATTTGTATTAAGCGTAGGTGGTTCAGATGAGGTTTATAAACTAAATGCGTGTTTCCAACCACGAAGATTTTATTACTACCAATTGTTTTCAACGAGACAACCTACAAAAATAGTCTTGTACAATATAAAAACCGGTGCTTTAATTTTATTTAGTTTTGTAATGTAAAATGATTGTGGCGTAATGCATTACATTTTTTAAAGTGTTTTTATGTGCTGTTTTTATGCGTTTTATGTTTTTTTGTAAATAAACCATATCTAACACATTACGAAACTTTTAATTGAAACGACTCTAAATCTTTCCATAACAAAAATTTTTGATGTAGTTTATTTATTATGTTACTTTACCTATTGCGAAAGAACTAGGCCATGGCCGAAATTAAAACATTTCCTAAAACTAAGTAAGCAGAAGTAATTAATCTTATGTGCAGACCTGTGCAGTGCTTCCTCGGGGTTATATTGGGAAAGGGGCATTCCAAAATGGGAGGGGCAGAGGGGCACTACAACGGGGGGAGGGGCAAGCAAGAGAAACAGAGAGAAAAAAAGAAAAAAAAAAGGACAAAAAGGCGAAATTTAAGTAAAAATAGGTCTAAAATGGGTTAAAAAGCATTAAAATAGGCTAAAAACTACTGCAAAAATTTTGCGATGATTGCGTCATAATAGGTCAAGAAAGGCGCCATAATTTTTGAGTACTTTTCATTTTTGGGCGAGGGAGGGGGGGAGGAAAACGGGAAGGGGGACACAGCCACAGTACTTTTCATTTTTGGGCAAGGGAGGGGGGGGGGAGGAAAACGGGAAGGGGGACACAGGTCTGGATGTGTTTTACAAAAATATAATTTTAGTATTAATTCTAGAGTCAAAAATCTGGACTCAAGAAAAAACCTTTAGCAAAAACTGCGAAGTACACAATAGCCCAGCAAAATACTGGGCAATTCTTGCTCAATAAAAAAGGAAAATATTTATTTTATATTTTGATTTGCACATCATCACGACGATCGGCGATGGTATATTTTTTGTTTATAAAAGCCAAAAATTAATATACCTGAATGGCAGTGGGTCGGGTGCTAAAATACTCCATTAGTTCCCCTGACTGCTTGATTAAGTCATGAATATCTTGGTTTTTTGGAAACTTAGAGATATCCACCAAATTCGAAAGAAGCATATCATGGGATCCAAGATATCTAAAAAAATGTTGTAACTGCGTTTTTCCAAATTTATCTTGAATTATATGGCGCAAAAAAATTGATTTCTAAAAAAATTAATAATTTGATATGATTTTAATTATTATTCTGATAATAAAAAAAAATATTTAAATAAAAACAGGGATTTTAAAAATATGTAATAGTAAAATAAATAAAATTACTTAAAGCGTTCATTTCGAAAAAGCAGGACTGATCCTTCCGAAACTTGGCCACCTTTTAACATCATGAGAGCAGTCATTCCAATCTGTTGCCCAAAATGTTGCAAATACCGTAGGTAAAGCTTTTCGTCCACTTCCTGCAAACACAGGATATCAGCATTAAAACCTACAATAACAGAAAGCTTCTTATGTTAAAAAATATTATTATTATAATTTTGTTAGGAATTTTGAAACTTTATAAATTATGCAACAATTAACTGCAGTTAATCTTTGCAATGCACTTCACAAAAATTGGTATTTAACACCACTCCCACCCAAGATTAGACATCTTGATTAAAAAACTTTTTTTAAATTTATTTTTTGAATGGTTAATAAAAGCTTTAAAACCAAATATTCACATCTTTTCGTACGTTCTAAAATTAGATTTGTTTTTCCAGGATATGTCTAGGCCGGCCTAAAACTAATTTCATCTCATCGCTATGTAGAGAGGTTTTTGCCATGTTAACAGCCAGGACCAGAGAAGATGGGGGATATATCCCCCAAATTTTAAGAAAAAAAATTTTTAATTGTAGTTTTTGACATGTTTTTAAAAAAAGTTTCTGGGGGGCTGGCGCCACCCAGACCCCCTTTATATTGGGGGAGGGGAGGCTCCATCGCCCCACCACCCCGACTACACTACCTTTATTAAAATCTCTACTGTATTACACCCAATCCATGGCTACCGCCCCCCGGACCCCCCTTGAGACACGTATTTTTTTTCCCCTTCCAGGGGGGGGGGGGGGGGGGGGGGGGGGTTGATGGCCTTGGGGGGGGGGGCCCCCTGCGAAAAAAGTGTAGGGAAGAGATGGTGGGGGGGGTGTTTGTTATTAATTATAGCGCGAGGGGGGAGAAGCTGCGAGGGGGGAGAGAGAATATGAATTTTATTAATATACCTAGGAGGTAAGGGAAGTTAAGAAAAGCTAAAGAAAAATCTTTAGAAGGAAAAAAAAATATATAGGATAAAAAAAAATGTAGTAATAATAGAGGAAAAATGGGGTATAGAGCCAATAAATTTCCCGGGGGGTAGAGCCCACCCCGATGATTTTTAAGAAAGAAATTAGGAGAATAAGGTAAAAAAAAGAAAAGAGTCAGACAGAGGGGATATTAGCGTTTGGTATATATTAAATTTGCTCGGGCGCGGGAGGCGCAGGTGCCGCGCGTTGCGTCGGCGGGGGCGCTGCGAGGCGGGCGGGGGGTGCGTCCAAACCTTTTCCTACGCTGCCGCGAGGAGCTGTGATCGTGTTTATATTTATAGAATGAATAAAATAAATATTATTTGTTGGTAGAAGATAGATCTTTTTTATATATAGATAGATAGCATGTATATGTTTGCTTGATGTTAGTTATCGCGCGCGTTTTCGCTCTGAGGGGCGGAAGGGTGGGTCCCCCTCGTCTGTCTATCGCCTTTAATTTCCCCCCATACTTCCCCCCAAAGAGGCTGCCCACCTATGCCTTCCAGTATATTCCCCCTCCCCTCAATTGAAATCCTGGATACAGCGGTGACAGCCCCATACGCGACCAGGATAGATTTTATAGGAGGAAAAGATGGGGTCCTCTACAACTGTGGAATTTTAAATCTATCGCCCTGTTAAATTTTTGAATTTCAAATACAATACAGCATACACGTGTAGGTGCAGTTGTTGTTGAATAACCTGAAACTTATCTTCCCTATGCAGATTACGCAAAGGGCAGGCGCTAAGACAAGCCAGGAGGGGGCGTAAATGTTTCACCCCTATGGTTAAGACTCTTCGTCCAACATTAATAACGATGTTGGCAACCTTTACCGCTAGAGTGTTCACTACATGCAGTGTTCACCCATTCCGAGGTCTTTGTCTAAAGGATTTTTTAAGTCGCGCCTAATATTGATCTTACTATTTAACGTCGTACATGGTCAGTATAGGTGTTCCTGCAAGGCCAGTGCTACAAACTCCACACACAATAGAGCTGTATTTGTCCACTGGTTTGCTAGATGGAAAACTGCCATGTGTGGCCGACGTACAACAACAAAAACTCTAGCCATGCCACGCTGGACACATTTCTATAAAAGAAAAGATCCAGCAATCAGGTTTAAGTGGTAGTGGAACCCGTAGGCCCTTTAGGTGCTGCCCGAAGGTCAGCACAGTCCTGGTGGCTCAATGGCACTGTAGGTGTAGCAGACATGTGCACTGCCCCCCCGGGGTGAAAACGGGGGGGGGCAACTTTTTTGAAACGGGTGGGGGGCAAGCAAGGGGGAAAGAAAAAAAAGAGAAAAAAGGAGAAAAAAAGAGAAAAAAAGAAGGGAAAAGGGAAAAAAGGGACAAAAAAAGCGGAAATAAGGTAAAAATAGGTCTAAAATGGCTTAAAATACATTGAAATAGGCTAAAAACTGCGAAAAATTCGCGATGATGGCGTCATCATAGGTCAAAAATGGCGTCATATTTTTAGGGTACTTTTTCATTTTTTGGCGGGGGGGGGGGGCAATAAAACGCGGGGGAGGGGGGGGCAAATCCTCCAATAAAACGGGGGAGGGGCATTTTCAGACCGTGCACAGGTCTGGGTGTAGTCATGGCCGTAGCCAGAATTTTGCGACAATGAGACAACTGCGACCAAAATTTTTTTGGCCAAAAATGCATTCTAGCTAGTGCTTGTTAGAAAACAACAGGGGGGACGTTCCCCCTGTTTTTTCCCCTAGCTACGGCCATGGTAGTCACAGATAAACAATAGAGAGAGACCCCCCTAGCCTTCAAATTTTGCATCTCTCCTCTAAAAAAGGGCCCAAATTCTCTAAATTTTTACCCCTGACCATACATGGGCACCGGGGGGGGGGGGGGGGGGGGGGGGCGGAGTTAGTTAACCCTTCCCCAAATTTTGAGATGGGGGTTTAACACCCACTCAGAAGTAGGGAGGAGAAAAGGTTAACCCCTCTCCCCCAATTTAGAAAAAAATGACGAAAAAATCTCTTTAAAATGACTTCTAACTGCCTCCAAACTTAAGTTTTTTAAGGTCAAAATGAATGTTTTAAGCAATAAAAAATGCAATAAAAAGGGCTTTTTCACTTAAAATTAGCGTTTTTTACCTTTTTTTTCAAAATCTTAAAATGATATGGGTAAAATGCACCCAAAAAAAAAACGATATGGGTAAAATGCGTTTTTCGGATTTTAACACCCCCCATTCAGGACCAACTTGCGTACTTGCCCATGTATGCCCCTGACCCGACCCCCTCCATAATTTAAAATTTAACTCCCCCCTCCCCCGTCAAAAAAATTTTAAGTAGTTTTTTATACCAATTTTTTTTTCTAAAAACGTGAATTTTTAACACCAATTCATGTTTTTACACCCTTTTTATACTAGAATACCGCTTTTTATTCAATAAAATATTGTAGTATTATCTTATAGAAAAACAATTATTAAACCTTTAATGGTTTAAAAGTATTTTGCTATGGACTGTGACACCTTGTGTCCCTTTCGTGAAAACTCAAAGTACAAGCGTTAATAAAAGGCGATTATATTTTTAATTTCATTGTCCGGCCTATGGTGTAATGGATAGCACGCCAGAGTCGAGTTTGGAGGTTACAGGTTCAATTCCTGTATCGGCCAAATTTTTCAATAAATTTGGCTGTCTAAATTTTTCAGCGCCTGGTTATTTTCGCTTCTACTTTGGGTCGTCATATATTTGGCCGTCTATCTTCCAAGTATACAACAAGTCCATCTATCTTCCGTAGAACGGTGGGTACACTGGTATATATACCCGGAGGTGTGTAGCCACCAAATATGTGACGACCTAAAGTAGAAGCGAAAATAACCAGGCGCTGAAAAATTTAGACAGCCAAATTTTAAGCGAAAATAACCAGGCGCTGAAAAATTTAGACAGCCAAATTTTATTGAAAAATTTGGCCGATACAGGAATTGAACCCGTAACCTCCAAAGTCGACTCTGGCGTGCTATCCATTACACCATAGGCCGGACAAAGAAAGGGGAAACTGGAAACATAATCGCCTTTTATTAACGCTTGCACTTTGAGTTTTCACGGAAGGGACACAATGTGTCACAGGACATTGGACCAGTGGCGTGCGCCCAGGGGGGGGGCGGGGGGGCGCCCGCCCCCCCCCCCCCGAAATCCTGCGAAGCCGCATTTTTCGTAAGGGGGGACCCTTACGTTTTTTAATTTTGGGAGAGAAAATTTTTTTCTTAAATATAATACAGATAAACTTTCCTGATGCCTTCCAAAAGCATATTAATAGTCAAAAAACCAAATTTTCCCCGCTTCGCGGGTAGTTTAAATTGGCATTTTATCTCAGTTTTTCCATTTCAATCGATTTTGCCGCTCAATAGTTAAGGCATACATGTTAAATAAAACTACTATAAACACTATTAACCTTTTATTAACGTTTTAAACACATGTTTTAAATAGATAGGAATAAAAAAAATTTTAATTTTGTTTTAATTATCATCTGGAATTAAAATTTCTAGTGTATTTTAGCGCCTTAAATTAAAAATTTTCTCCCCCGGGTGGCATTCTGTTCCCCGGACCACCCTGACAAGGGGCTCTGCCCCTTGACCCCGCTGGGGGGCGCTCGCCCCCAGACCCCCCCTTTCTCCGGGGGGACTCCCGCCCCCAGACCCCACTCCGGGTTAGTTTGTACCCCCCCGACCGCCTCCCCCCCCCCGAAAAAAAATCCTGGGCAAGCCACTGCATTGGACCCCACCTGACCTCTAGGTTTCAAAATCTTACATACCGGGTCGACCCCCCTAGGACCCCTTTTTTGGTTGTTGCATTACCCGAAACTTATCTTCCCTATGCAGATTATGCAAAGGGCAGGCGCTAAGACAAGCCAGGAGGGGCGAAAAAATTTCACCCCCATGGTTGAGTTGAGACTCTTCGTCCAACATTAATAGCGATATTGGCAACCTTTACCGCTAGTGTTCACTCATTCCGAGGTCTTCGTCTAAAGGATTTTTCATGTCGCCTGATATTGATCTTACTATTTAACGTCGTACATGAGCAGCATAAGTGTTCCTGCAGGGCCAGTGGCACAAACTCCACACAAAATAGAGCTGTATTTGTCCACTGGTTTGCTAGATTGAAAACTACCACGTGTGGCCGACGTACAACAACCATTCTAGCCATGCGAAGCTGGACTCATTTCTATAAGGGAAACGATCCAGCAACCAGGTGGTACTCGCAGACACGGTCTGCAAATGCCCCCCCCCGTTATTGCCCCATGCCCCCCTACCAAAAAATTAAAAAGTATCCTAAAATTATGACGCCATTTTTGACCTATGATGACACCATCATTGTGAATTTTTTTGCAGTTTTTAGCCTATTTCAATGTATTTTAAGCCATTTTAGACCTATTTTTACCTTATTTTTGTTTTCTTGTCCCTTTTTTCCTGTTCCCTTCTTTTTTTTCTTCTTTTTTTTCTCCCCTGCTTGCCCCCCGTTTCAAAAAAGTTGTCCCCCGTGCCTCCCCTCGTTTTGGAATTGCCCCCCCCCCAATAAAACCCCGGGGGCAGAGCACAGGTCTGTACTCGTACGCACGTTGGGTGCTACCCGAAGGTCAGCACGGTCCTGGTGGCTTAATGGCACAACGGTCCTTTGAAATGTCATCTACCCGGGGTAAAGACCCCCCTAGCTTCGGTTACCGTGTTCATCTATGATGGTAGTGTACTACTACTATCACTTTGTCTGATAATTTAAGTTTACCAGAAATTTCTTTTAATAATAGAGGATAACGATAAGCAGGAAGTTGATATTCCAATGGGCAGTAAGGAAACCACAATTCAGACTGCTCCTTGATTTTTAAATCCAAATAAAGATCAGCCAGAACATTGTACGACGCAACACGAAATCTAAAATATTACACAAATGATAAACTCCACACATCAAATCCATTAGGTAACAGCGCCAGCACTATTTCTACTTTTTCTTTTTGCCGGTTAATTTGGAAAAAGTGACCCCTGTTACGATTCTGATATCTTCCCCCTCATAAAAAAATTTCGTTTGGGGGGGGGAGGGAGAGGCAGAGGTGAGCAAAGGTAAAGAAAGGAAAAGTTAGCGTTTGGGAAGGGTTATACGCATAGGTGGGCAGCCTCTCGGATTTTGGGTGGTATAAGAGGGGGGGGGTCAAATTTTTTTGGAGGGGGTTGTCTGGCAAGACCCAAATTTTGAGGGGTGTCGGGGTGTACCCAATATTTCTGTGCTGCCTTCAAATGGGGCTTAAAACGCGTAAAAAACGTAAAACAAGCTTATAAATACTTTAAAACTGTGTAAAATTAAAATAAGACCTTATTGCAACTTATAAATTTTATTTTTTCATTCTTTTAATAATAATGTGTTTATATATTCTTATAATTAGATTAGAAATCATAGTTTTTTATTACCTAATTACGTAATAATAGAATAGTAATTATTTTATTGTCTTAATTATAAAGTCAAGTATCACAAACTTTTTAATCCATAATCTTATATTTAATTAAAGATTATATACATACATGGGCGTAGCCAGGGAGGGGTCTCAGTGGCGTGCCCACGATTTCATTTTGGGAAGAGGCGGTCTGGTGGGGTAAATACTAACCCTGAAGAAGGGGGGTCTGGGGGGGCGGTAAAGCAACCCCCCATATATGGGGGGTCTGGGGGCCAGAGCCCCCAGCGGGGTCAAGGGGCAAAGCCCCTTGTCAGGGGGGTCCGGGGGCAGAATTCCCCCCAGGGGGGGGGGAGAAAATTTTTAATTTAAGGCGCTAAAATACAATAGAAATTTTAATCCCAGATGATTACTTATTACAAAGTTAAGGTTTTTTTATACATTTAAAACATGTGTTTAAACGTTAATAAAAAGATAATGGTGTTTATAGTAGTTTTATTAAACATGTATCCGTATGCCTTAACTACAAATCGGGATAATCGATTTAAAATCGAAAAACTAAAATAAATTGCCAATTTAAACTACCCCCGTGCGTAGCGGGGAAATTTTGGTTTTTTGACTATTATTTATGCTTTTGGAAGACATCAGGAAAGTTTCTGTATTAATATTAAAAAAAATTTTTCTCTCCCAAAATTTAAAAAACGTAAGGGTCCCCCCTCACAAAAATATCCGGCCTTGCCGGATTTCGGAGAGAGGGGCGCCCCTCCCCCCTGGGTACGCCACTGGGGGGTCTAGACCATACATGGGCACGGGGGGGGGGGGGGGGGGGGGGGTTGGTAAACCCCCCCCCCAAATTCTGAGAAGTGGGGTTTTACCCCCCCCCCCACCACACGTGGGGGGGGGGAGAAAAGTTAACCACCCCCAATTTTGGAAAAATGAAGAAAAAAAATGTCTTTAAAACGACTATTAACTGCCTAAAAACTTATGTTTTGAGGTCAAACTGAATGTATTAAGCAATAAAAAGCTCACACATGCAATAAATAAAGCTTTTTGACCTAAAATTAGTGTTTTTAACCTATTTTTTCTTCAAAATCGAAAAACGATATGTGTAAAATGACTCCAGAAAAAAGCGATATGGGTATTTTGCGTTTCTCGGACTTTTAACCCCCCCCCCCCTAATTTGGGGTTTAACCCCCGCCCACTCCGGACCAACCTGCCCATGTATGGTCTAGACCCCCCTTTTGGGTCGCAAAGGATAAAAATTTGGGGTCTAGAACGACCATTTTCAAAAAATTTTCTCGCGCTTCGATCAGCGCTCCATTATTTATATAGTCTCCACTTGCAAATTTGTATTACTTTGTTTTGTAATTTTGGTATGACCACGCTAGACCCACCCCATTCTTAATGTTTTAATAAGTCTCCACTTCCAAATTTGTGTTACTTTTTTTTAGTCTTGATACGACCACGCTGGACCCCCCTTTAAATTGTTACAGTGGTATTAAAAATTTAAAGGTTAGAAGTAATTTAAAAAACATTTTCTGGTACTTTGCATTGCTAAGCTGTAATTCAATCTACTCATTTTTCAGTTGTGATGTTTTGGAAATCGGAAATTTTAAGGTATTAAACTGTGTGTTAAAAAATTTTTCTTTGTTTAATAGACTTATTTTTATTAAATACCTAATAGGAAAAAAATGAAGTGTATGACAAAAACAAGGGAAATTTTTTTAGTCCTTTAATAACGCTTAAAAATTTTTCTCCAGGGGCCTGTTTCATAAAATACTGGTCTTCGTAAATTACAAGTTTATCAATAATTTTTTTATTCTGAACCATTTGCGTTGAAATTTGAAATGAAAAAAGATTATTATGCCATGTGCAAACTATTTAAAATTTCATGTACGTAGCTGTTGTGTGTATAAAGTTATTCCAGTTTTAAACTTTGGCCACTTGTAATTTTTTACAAGTTCTCAAAAGAAAAATTTACCCTAGTCGGAGTAGGGTAAATTTTTCTTTTGAGAACTTGTAAAAAATTACAAGTGGCCAAAGTTTAAAACTGGAATAACTTTAAACACACAACAGCTACGTACATGAAATTTTATATAGTTTGCACATGGCATATAATCTTTTTTCATTTCAAATTTCAACGCAAATGGTTCAGAATAAAAAAAGTTATTGATAGATTTGTAATTTACGAAGACCAGTATTTTATGAAACAGGCCCCAGGAAGCGAATTTGAGGGGGAAGGTGTCCCCGAGTACCCGAAATTTAGGGGGGTGGGTCAGCAAAATTCGAAATTTTTGGGGGGTAACACCCCTCCAACCCCCCCCCCTGCTTACCTATGGTTAAACGATACTTACTCTAAAAATTCTGAAACTTATCTGAAACAACCCTCTTAATAAAATTTAGGACAACCCAGAAATTGGAGATTTAGGGGAACACCCGCCCCCATTCGGAAATCCTGGCTATGCATTTAATTAATCATTGAAATCTAAAAGAAACCCTCTTTCCTTCTGAGCCAATATTGGTTTACATTTTGCAAGATTTTTTGTAAGAAACAAGATTTTTTAAGCAAAGAACGCCCAGACCTGTGCACGGTCTGGAAATGCCCCTCCCGCTTTATTGGAGGATTCGCTCCTCCCCGGCAAAAAATGAAAAAGTACTCTAAATTTATGACGCCATTTTTGACCTATGATGACTCCATCATCGCGATTTTTTTTGCAGTTTTTAGCCTATTTCAATGTATTTTAAGCCATTTTAGATCTATTTTTACCTTATTTTCACTTTTTTTGTTCTTTTTTCCCCTTTTCCCTTCTTTTTTTTCCTTTTTTTCTTTATCCCTTGCTTGCATTGCAGCCCCTGTTTTATTGCCCACCCCTCGTTTCAAAAAAGTTGCCCCCCGTTTCCCCCGTTTTGGAATTGCCCGCCCCCCCCCAAATAAAACCCGGGGGGCAGTGCACAGGTGTCTTAGATGTCATTTTATGAAATCCAGGATGCGGCTTTTGAGAACAAGAATTTGCGGACGCGAATTTCTATTTGGTGCGTTTTTTAACTATAATAATTTCTTAGGGAGTGCACTTTATTGATATATTTTTGAGTTTTATAGAAAAAAGGTCTAAAGAACGACCGACTCCCCCATGAAAGACGAGTTTATTTTAAAAATACAGGGTTTTCCCTCTCCTCTCAAAGTCGAGAGCGGTCTGGCCTTCCCACTCTTTCTAGCCAGTTTACAAGTACAATTTTTGAGTTTACTGTCAAAAACACAGTTTTTTAGTGAAAAAAAAAACCGTGTTTTGATACACTTTTCAGGTCTAAATAGCCTACAATATTAGGCGTAAAACACTTAAATACAAATTTTGTGCAAAAAACAGACCCCCTTGGCCTTGACCTCCTCCCTCCGAAATTTGAAATCGGCCATCCTGGGTCGAACTCCCCTCTAAAAAAAGCCGGAGCTCTCTGGACCCACTTACTAAAAAGTTTTTGTCTTCTACTGAGAGTGGACCGGGACCTCACTTTGCGGATGGACCAAAAACACCTATGGCTATGGGCATGGCATATCCCAACTTATTGCACTCAAAAAGCATAGTTAAGTCAATATCTCAAGCTGAGCGGACAAAAACACAATTAAAATTAAATGTAATTTCTAAATTTTACGGGATTTCAAAATTTTGGCTTCCTAACAATTATATCCTACACTTTTTATCGTAGTAAAGTGAAAACTTTTTAAAATTTCAGTCAAAAAGATATTTTAAGGAAACCTAAAATTTCAAGCTGTTAGGGACCCCATGCTTATCTATAATGTCACAATTTTTGTATAACTTCACTTAGTAAGAGAAACTATTAGAAGATTGTACAATACTAACTTGTTTCCATTGGTGATTTCAGTACAATGGTGGTTTTTTCCTTCTGAAATTAATTTCGTTGTGTCAAAAAATTTGATTGATTGGCTTACAATAGATCTAACGACGGAGTTTCTTCCGGGATTAATAACAATGGCAAGCTTTTTTCCGGCGTCTTCTTGTTTAGGAGTATAAAACAAAGAATTGTTTTTAGCAAGTTTAAAACCATCCAGAATAAAATCTTCTTTCTCATTTTTATTCAGTTTCCACGGAAAATCCTTATCAACTTGAACAAACCAATCGATTCGGCAATCTAAACAAAAATCTTTTAGCATTTCTTTTTTTTCTCAAGACTTTAATTTGGAAAATTATTGGTTTGGCCCTAATCAAATAACCCTTGGTAACATAATAAAATAAGTCCAAATAACCCTAATCAAATAAAAATCTTTGCTATTAGTAACGCTATCCCAGTCTCCCAATGATTTAGCCCGAATAAATACAAACGGTCCATTTTCAAGTGACGTACTCACGTGCATAGGTGGGCTGGGTAGCCTCCCGGATTTTTTTTTGGGGGGTATACCTGACCACTAAATTTGGTTCCAAAAAGTCCCAAAAAATTTTTTGAGGTACACCTCAAATACCCCATTTTTAGCGTTTTTAGTACTGAGCTGAGACCCCCAAATTTTAGAGGAGGGGGTATCCGGGGTACTCCCAAATTTAAAGAAAGGAAGGGTGTCGGCTATAATCGGATTTTTGGGGTATAATCTCCCCTGCTTACCTATGCTCACGTATATACAATAATGAATGAATAATTCCAAAAACGATTGATTTTTTAAAATAGATTTCCAAAACATGAAAGCACTGTACAGTACAATGTGAATCGAGTTGCTAATTTGTATAAAACGTAACACAAACATATTTTTATTTAAAAAAACGATGTGTTGGTTATTTATAAGTAGGCAGCTTCACAGATTTCAAGTAGGTATTCCAAAGTTTTAGAATGGGGGAGGCGCACCATAGGTGAGAACGGTAGGGGAAGCTAGGGGGGTCACCCGGAGTAAATCGAATTTTGAATTCTAGGAGGGGGGCCCCAGGGGGGTCCGGACCCCCCCTAGCTTTTTAGGAAGGGGGTCGGCCTCGGGGTGCGAAATTTTGAAATCTAGAGGGGGGTCAGGTGGGGTCCGGTGTCCAAAGCAAAACGGTTTTAAACCATAATAACTTTAATAATTGTGCTTTTTATAGGATAATACTACATTTTATTGAATAAAAAGCCATATTCATGTATAAAAAGAGTGTAAAAGCATGAATATATGATGAAAATTCACGTTTTTGGAAGAACATTTAGTATAAAAAAGGTACCTAAAATTTTCTCGAGGGGGGAGGGCATAGGTGGGCAGGGGGGGGGGGGGGGGGGTTATACCTCCCCCCCAAAATTTCGGATTTTGCTGACACCCCCTGTTAAATTCGGGGTAGTCGGGGACACCACCCCCCAAATTCGCCTCCCAAAGAAAAATTTTTAAGTGTTATAAAAGGACTAAAAAAATTTTCCGCGCTTTACCTTATTTTTCCGTTTATTACCTTTTATTACCTTTAAATTCCCCCGCTACGTGGGCAGTTTAAATTTCCCTGCTACGCGGGCAGTTTAAATTGGCAATTTATCTTAGTTTTTCAATTTCAAATCGATTATCCCATTCAGTAGTTAAGGCATACATGTTTAATAAAACTACTATAAAACACTATTATCCTTTTTTTAACGTTTTAAACACATGTTATAAATGTATAGTATAGCTATAAAAAACCTTAAATTTTGTAATTACTATCATTTGGAATTAAAATTTCTAGTGTATTTTAGCGCCTCAAATTATAAATTTTCTCCTCCGGGGGGTATTGTTAACCCCGAACCCCCTGACTGAATTTTTAAGATCACAGAAAATTATGTAGAAATTAGGTAAAAAAACAAAAGTAAAAGGTATGTTCACGCGATCACCAGGAGACGATTTTTAAGCCGTTTTTAGTATATATTTTAAAAAATTTTCGCCTCCGGCGGCTGGGGGGACACCCCCAGACCCCCCGGCCGACGCTTCGCGTCGGCTGGCGCCGCTACGCGGAACAGGCGGCAGCGCTTCGCGCCGCTTTGACAACACTTTTTCTTCCCTCCCCCAGACTGACGTCCCCGAAATGAAATCCTGACTGCTCCACTGCACATTTTTATTAAAAAAATAAAATTTATAAGTTACAATAAGATTTTATTTTAATTTTACACAGTTTTAATGCATTTATAAGCTTGTTTTACGTTTTTTACGCGTTTTAAGCTCATTTTAAGGCAGCGCGGAAATATTGGGTACACCCCCCCTCAAAATTTGGGTCTTACTGGACACCCCCCTCCCTAATATTTGACCCCCCCCCCCGAAATCCGAGAGGCTGCCCACCTATGGGGGAGGGGCGGGGTCAGATTTCAAAATCTAGAGGGGGGTCAGGGGAGAAAAAGATAAAGAGGGGAAGGAGGGGGGCCCAGATTTTTCGGGGCCCAAAATTTCACCCGGGGGGGGGGTGGACCCGGGGGGGGGGGGGGGGGGCTTCCCCCTGCGGCCCCGAAACGGTCGGGGGAAAAATAACGATAGTGGGGGGGGGGGGCCTAGCCCCCCCCCCCCGATCCCCCTAGATTGGGGTTTTAAAATGTCATTTTTATCCGCCTGCTAATCGGGTACTAAACGGCCCCAAAAATTTGTTCCGCCCCTAGCCTTTTGACGACTCGTGTTGCCTGATGCTTATGTTATTTAGTTAGTACAATTTTGTAAGTCTACCGAAACCAAAACAAACAATCATATTGGTTAATTTATGTACCTCCCCCCTCCTAAATATTCCAGCCGCCTATAGCATTGGCTCGGATTTTTTTCATATAGGTAAGTACCTTAAAAAAATGGAGTCGAGATGCTGCTCGTGAGCTTTGGTTTACAATGTGGGTTTAGCCAAGGGGTATAAAACTGAAAGGTCTCTAATATCCTTTTTTGTGAAATCCAGGCTCTGCCAATTTGTGCTAATGTAATTTTTAACTAAGAAAACAAGTTTTTACCGCTAAAACATTAGCTAATACGTTATTAGGCCAAAAACAGTGTATTATATATAGCGTTATCTACGTTTATCCCTTTTTTTAACGTTTTAAAAAATTAAGGGGGGGCTCCGCCCCCCCCAATTCGGGAGGGGGGGGGGCGAGCGCCTCCTTGAATTTTTTTTTGGTACTACAATCCGCCCCCCCCAAAATGAAACCCTGGCTACGTCCCTGGGTGGACCCCACCCTGCCCCTCTTTTCTCACCTATGAGGCGCACCCGCGATACCCCCAAATTTTAGGAAGGATATCGGTAGTTTTGAGATTTTTGATGAGTATTATAAACCCCCCATCTTCCGCCCACCTATGCTACTAATATTAACCTATGGTCATCATCATCCAGACCTGTGCACTGCCCCCCCGGGGTTTTATTGGGGGGGGGGCAATTCCGAAACGGGGGGGGGCAACTTTTTTGAAACGAGGGGAAGCAGAGGAGAAAAAAAG
Organism: Microlaimidae sp. YZB2_3; assembly: GCA_030248175.1. NCBI lineage: Eukaryota > Metazoa > Nematoda > Chromadorea > Desmodorida > Microlaimidae > Microlaimidae sp. YZB2_3. Next base: position 43,525 of record JASAMX010018391.1, on the reverse strand, counting down.
AAAAAAAAGGAGAAAAAAGAAGGGAAAAGGGAAAAAAGGGACAAACACAGCGAAAATAAGGTAAAAATAGGTTTAAAATGTCTTAAAATACATTGAAATAGGCTAAAAACTGTAAAAAATTCGCGATGATGGCGTCATCATAAGTTAAAAATGTCGTCATAATTTTAGGGTACTTTTTTTATTTTTTTGGCGAGGGGGCAATAAAACTGGGGGCAAATCCTCCAATAAAGCGGGGGGCATTTCCAGACCGTGCACAGGTCTGAATCATGCAGACCTGTTCACTGCCCCTCGGGGTTTTATTGGGAGGAAATTTAAAATGTGGGGGGGGGGCGGGGGCAACTTTTTTGAAACGGGTGGGGTAATAAAACGGGGGAAGCAAGCAGAAGAAAAAGAGAAAAATAAAAAAGAGAAAAAAAGAAGGAAAAAAGAAAAGAAAGGAGAAAAAAGGACAAAAAAGGCGAAATTAAAGAAAAATAGGACTAAAATGGCTTAAAAAGCCTTGAAATAGGCTAAAAAATTTAAAAATTTTGCGATGATAGCGTCATAATAGGTTAAAAATGACGCCATAATTGTTGGGTACTTTTTTTAGGGCGGGGGGACAATAAAGTGGGGCACTGCCACTATATTCCCGGACCTGTGCACGGCCCCTCCTCCGGGGTTAAAACGGGGGGGGGCATCTCCAAAATGGGGGTGGGCACTGGGGGGGCAACTTTTTTGAAACGGGGGGGGGGGCAATAAAACGGGGGGTCAAGCAGGGGGAAAAGAAAAAAAAGAGAAAACAGGAGAAAAAAAAAGAAAAAAAGAAGGGAAAAGGGAAAAAGGGACAAAAAAGCGAAAATAAGGTAAAAATAGGTCTAAAATGGCTTAAAATACATTGAAATGGGCTAAAAACTGCAAAAAATTCGCGATGGCGTCATCATAGGTCAAAAATGGCGTCATAATTTTAGGGTACTTTTTCCTTTTTTGGCGCGGGGGGCAATAAAACAGGGGTGGCAAATCCTCCAATTAAATGGGGGGGCATTTCCAGACCGTGCACAGGTCTGATCATAACCATTTTATTATCAAAATAAATTGATTAATACCTTTTAAATCAGTGTTGACTAGCTGAAGGGATGGAGCCGTAGGACATCCGACCAATAAATCCAATGAAAATTTAGCTGATTCCACAAGTGGCGGATCAATAACGAATTTGAGTTCTTGGTCATTGAGTAGCAGAACGGGATTTTTAGATTTTATGAAGTACCCAAAACAAGGATTGTTATCAATAGATTTTAAAACTTCTGCTGGTAAATCCTCCGATAAAAAAGAAACAGTTAGCGGTGAAAGCTCAGACAAATTGTCTATTTTATTTCCTGCAGTAGCGGCTAGAGTTTTAATTTTCTTGGGGTTTTTTTGCATTTGTTTTCCGAGTATAAAAGAGTTCAATTTTGAATGTATTCGGTTGATAGTCGAAAGACATGTATCATCGTGATTTCTATTAAATGTCAATATTTTGTCTGAACAAAACAATTCTGGTACTTTAAATCGCAATTGGTAACTAATTTGTTCATAGTTTGTATCATTATTGTTCTCTTTCTTTTTTGTTTTCTGTGTAACTACAATCACACTATTTGCAGGAAAATCTATCAGATCATTCATTTTTGTGATAATTAATTCCGGTCGATAACGCTTATTATTTGTTTTCGAAATTAAAATAAAGCGAAACTGTAAAAGGTACAAACTTTTCCTTTTAAGACACTGCACATTACAAAACTGAAAGTTAAACAAAGTGTTTTTGTGTACAATTGCCAATAATTTAGAAGTATTTGTCATTTATATTTACAAATCTTCGTGCTTCTTTTAAAAAGATAAAGCTACCTTTTTTCAAATGAGACGATTACGAAATGCAAACAGCTATAATAATAATAAAATAAACATTTAATCAAACAGGTAAAACAAATGTAATGTTGGTTGATGATATTTTTAAAACAGCTAACTTAATAATCTAAGGTAAATGTCCCATTTTAAGGTAAATAGTGGTAATATTTTAAGGTAAAATATAAGACCCCTTTTTTCAGTACTGGGACCATAGATGGGCAGGGGTTTGGGAGTGGAGGTTATACCCATACATGGGCACAGAGAGGGGTTGGGGGGGGGGTTAACCCCCCCGAGAGTATCTGTGAGGAGGGGGTTAACCCCACTAAGAAGTGGGGGAGAGAGGTCAGCCCCCCCCCCCCAATTTAGGAAAAATGAAGAAAAAAAATGTCTTGAGAATGGGCTCTAATTGCCTCTAAACTTAAGTTTTAAGGTCAAAAGGAATGTTTAATGCAATAGAAAGCTTCGAAAAATGCAGATAAAAGGGCTTTTTGAGCCTAAACATTAGCGTTTTTTATCTATTTTTCCTTCAAAATAGAAAAACAATATGGGTAAAATGCGCTCCAGAAAAAAAACGATATGGGTATATTGCGTTTCTAGGATTTTAACCCCCCCCCCCTAATTTGGGGTTTAACCCCCCCCACTCAGGGACCAACTTGCCCATGTATGACTTCTTCCCACAATTTCGAATTTTGCTGACACCACCCCCCCCCCCCCTAAATTTGGGTACCCGGGGACGGGGGACACCCCCCTCCGGGAAATTTTTTTTATCTTCTTATACTTTAAAAAATGAGAAAAATGACATTTAAAATGTTTTTTTTATTTAATTTCATTTAATAAACTTTAAATACTAATTACTAATCTACTTTATTACATTATGTATATAATCTTTATAAATATATAGGTATATAATCTTATATATATATATATATATATATATATATATATATATATATATATATATATATATATATATATAAATATATATATATATATATATATATATACATGGGTGTAGCCAAGATTACGGAAAGGTGGTCCAAGCCCAACAACCTTGAACAAAATTTCCGAAAGTGGTGGGTCCAGGGGGTCCAAACCCTAAGCGTTATAAAAGGGCTAAAAAATTTTTTATTACGGAGTATTTATTACCTTGTTTATGTCATAATACTCATTATTTTCCTATTATTCAATAAAAATAAGTCTATAAAACAAAGAAAAATTTTTTTACAAACAATTTAATACCTTAAAATTTTCGATTTAAAAAACATTATAACTGAAAAATGAGTACACTGAATTAGAGCTGAGCAATGCAAAGTACCAGAAAATGTTTTTAAAATTACTTCTAACCTTTAAATTTTTAATACCACTATATAACAATCAAAAGGAGGGGTCCAGCGTGGTTGTATCAAGATTAAAAAACAAAGTAATACAAATTTGCAAGTGGAGACTATATAATTAATGGAGCGCTGATCGAAGCGCGAGAAAATTTTTTAAAAATGGTCGTTCTAGACTCCCCAAATTTTTATCCTTGGCGACCCAAAAGGGGGGGGGATCTAACCCCAAATTTTCCCCTTTGCCGACCCAAAAGGGGGGTCTAGTCTAGACCCCCCTGGCTACGCACATGTATGTATATAATCATAGGTGAGATTAGGATAAAGAGGGGTAAATGTTTTAAATAAAGAGAAAAAAATAAAATTTATAAGTTAAATAAGGTCTTATTTTAATTTTAAAGTTTTAAGATTTATACTTGTTTTAATTTTTTTACGCGTTTTAGGGCGGATATTGGGTAACGCCCTTTTGGTCTTGCGGACCCCCCCCTAAATTTGACCCTCCATAATGGGTGCCGCATCTCGAGTACACCCCCCAAGGTCTTGCCGGAACCATAGGGAGAAGGGGGGGGGGCAGGGTGGGGTCCACGTCCACCTCCCTAGCCTCGAAATTTTGGGACCTCTCCTAGACAAAAGTCTAGGGGGCCCCCTCCCCCAAATTTTCGAATTTTTTACCCCTGACCCCCTCTAGAATTTGAAATCTGACCCCCCCTTCCCCCCTCGGGAAATTTTTAGGTACTTTTTTATACTAAATTTTCTTCCAAAAACGTTAATTTTCATCACATATTCATGCTTTAATACCCCTTTTTATACCAGATTATCGCTTTTTATTCAATAAAATGTAGTATTATCCTATAAAAAGAACAATTATTAAAGTGATTATGGTTTAAAACTCTTTTGCTTTAGACACCGGACCCCACCTGACCCCCCTCTAGATTTCAAAGTTTCGCACCCCGGGTCGACCCCTCTAAAAAGCTAGGGGGGTCCGGACCCCCCTGGGACCCCCCTCCTAGAATTCAAAATTCGATTTACCCCGCGTAACCACCCCCCTAGCTTCCCCGACCGTTCTCACCTATGTATATAATCTTTAATTAAATATAAGATTATGGATTAAAAAGTTTGTGATACTTGACTTTTAATCAAGTCAAGACAATAATATTACTATTCTATGATTACGTAATTTTAAAAAAACTATGATTTCTTATCTAATTATAAGAATATATAAACACATTATTATTAAGATAATTAAAAAATAAAATTTATAAGTTGCAATAAGGTCTTATTATAATTTTACACAGTTTTAAAGCATTCATAAGCATGTTTTACGTTTTTTTACGCGTTTTAAGCCCATTTTAAGGCAGCGCAGAAATATTGAGCAGACCTGTGCACTGCCCCCCCGGGGTTTAAACGGGGGGGCAATTCCAAAACGGTGGGGGGCACGGGACGGGAGGGCAAGCAGGGGGGAAAGAAAAAAAAAGAGAAAAAAAGGAGAAAAAAAAAAAGAAAAAAGCAAGGAAAAGGGAAAAAAGGGACAAAAAAGCGAAAAAAAGGGTAAAAATAGGTCTAAAATAGCTTAAAATGCATTGAAATAGCCTAAAAACTGCAAAAATTTCGCAATGATGGCGTCATAATAGGTAAAAAATGGCGTAATAATTTTTGGGTACTTTTTCATTTTTCTGCGGGGGGTGGGGGCAATAAAACGGGGGGGGGCAAATCCTCCAATAAAGCGGGAGGGGGCATTTTCAAACCGTGCACAAGTCTGTATTGGGTACACCCCCCTCAAAATTTGGGTCTTGCCGGACACCCCCCCCCCTAAAATTTGACCCCCCAAAAATCCGAGAGGCTGCCCACCTATGACTGGGACCCCCTAAATTTTAGAGAGGGAGGTGTTCGCAGTAATCGAAATTCTCCCAGGTAATATAACTTCCTCTCCTAACCCCTCCCCCTGCCTACCCATGCTCATTTATGTTTTTGGTCGGGTCCGCTAGCGGGTTCCACTTCCACCCCCAGGTGGAAGTCCAAAATTTTTAGGGGGGTCCAGGGGCGTCGGGAACCCCCTGGCTTTTTAGGGGGGTCGACCCCGGATGCGAGATTTCAACTTTGGGGGGTCAGGGAGGGAGGTCCAATTTTTTAACAAAATTTTTTTAACTCAATAATTTTAGGTCTAATATTGAATTTTATGTACTAAAACTGCCTATTTAGGCCTAAAAAGTGTATTTAAACACTGTTTTTAACTTAAAAAAAACCCGTGTTTTGACAGTAAATAAAAAATATACTTCCAAATTGGTCGGGAGGGGGGGAGGGGGTTCAGCCTCGCTAGGAGGGGTCCAAAATTTTGGGTCTAGGAGGGGTCGAACCCTCTGTCCCCCCCAAAAAAAAGCATCTATGCCCGTGCTCCCAACCAATTTACAAGTATATTTTTATTTAACTGTCAAAAAAAGTTTTTTAGTAAAAAACAGTTTAAATACACTTTTTTGTCCTAAATAGCTGTTTTAGTACATAAAATTCAATATTAGACCTAAAAACAAATAAATTACTAATCAAAAAAATTTTTAAAAAATTGGACCCCCCTAGACCCTCTCCCCCAAATTTGAAATCTTGCATTCTGGGTCGATCTCTCTCTTAAAAACCAGGGGGTCCGGACCCTCCTAAAAAATTGTGGCCATCTACCCGGAGGTGGACCCCCACCTCCCCCCCCTTCAAGCGGATCCGATTAAAAACGTCTATGGTTCATTTCAAATAAAGGAGCTCCTAAAATTAAATGGAAATATTTCCATAGCCGAACCGAGTGGGGGGGGGAAGGAGGTAATGCATACATGGGCTGGGCAAGTTGGTCCTGAGTGGGGGGTTAAACCCGGATTTGGGGGGAGGGGGGGTTAAATTTCGAGAAAAAATTTTTACCCATATCGTTTTTTGGAGAGCATTTTACCCATATCGTTTTTTTCGATTTTGAAGAAAAATGTGTAAAAAACGCTAATTTTAGGTTAAAAAGCCCTTTTTATAGCAGTTTGGAGCTTTTTATTGTTTATAACACGCATTTTGACCTTAAAACTTAAGTTTGGAGCCAGTTAAACGTTAATTTAAGGACTTTTTTTTTTCATTTTTCCAAAATTGGGGAATTAACCTTTCCCCCCCCTCCACTTCTGAGTGAGGGGATTAAACCCTCCATCACAAAATCTGGGGGAGGTTAACCCTTTCCTCCCAACCCCAAACCCGTGACCATGTATGGGGTAGAGTGGGGTCCTCCGTCCCTCTTAGCTCCTGGCCTCGAATTTTTGCCCCCCCCCCCGGTCCTAAAAAAAATCAAGTGGGCCCATAGGTGAGAACGGTCGGGGAAGCTAGGGGTGTGGTTACCCGGAGTAAATCGAATTTTAAATTCTAGGAGAGGGGTCCCAGGGGGTCCGGACCCCCCCTAGCTTTTTAGGGGAGGGTCGACCCGGGGTGCAAAATTTTGAAATCTAGAGGGGGGGTCAGGTGGGGTTCGGTGTCCAAAGCAAAACAGTTTTAAACCATAATAACTTTAATAATTGTTCTTTTTATAGGATAATACTACATTTTATTGAATAAAAAGCGATATTCTGGTATAAAAAGGGTGTAAAAGCATGAATATATGATGAAAATTCACGTTTTTGGAAGAAAATTTAATATAAAAAAGTACCTAAAAATTTCCCGAGGGGGGAAGGGGGGTCAGATTTTAAATTCTAGAGGGGGGTCAGGAGTAAAAAATTCGAAAATTTGGGGGGAGGGGGGTCCCCCCTAGATTTTCGTCTAGGGGGGGTCTCAAAATTTCGAGGCTAGGGGGAGGTGAACCCCCCCTGCCCCCCCCCTTTCTCACCTATGAGTAGGCCTTTAACCCCAGTTTTTTGTATTTTTTACCCTTGACCCCCTCTAGAATTTGAAATCTGACACCCTCACCCCTCCTCGCCCTCTCCCCTCGAGAAAATCGTAAGTACTTTTTTATAATAAATTTTTTTCAAAAACGGAAATTTTTAATGTTTTTACACTCTTTTTTACCAGAATATCGTTTTTTATTTAATAAAATGTGGTGTTATCTTATAGAAAAACAATTACTAAACGTTTAATGGTTTAAGAATATTTTGCTTCGGACATTGGACCTCACTTGATTGGGACCCCCCTCTAGGTTTTAAAATTTTCCACCCCGAGTCGACCCTCTTCAGAAAGTCAGGGGGTTCGACGTTCGACCCCCCCCCCTAAATTTTGAAATATCATTTATCCGGGGTAAAGACCCCCCTCTAGCTTCAGTGACCGAGTTCATCTATGAATATTTCGGTCTTCAGCATAGGTGGGCAGGGGCGGGGAGTTTTTTTTTGGGAGGGTTATTATATACCCCCCTCCCAAAAAAAGTTGCCGACACCACCCAAACTTTAAGGGTACCCTGGACAACCCACCCCCCCTAAAATTTGGGGGTCCCAATACTAAAACCGCCAAAAATGGCGTATTTGAGTTGAGGTATACCCACCAAAAAAATTTGGGACAACCCCTCTTTAAATTTCGATACCTAAAGCCCGGTTCACACTGCTGCGATAGGCGACAGGCGATAGGAGAAAGGCGATAGGTGACAGGCGACAGGCGATAGGCGATAGTGTCGTTCAGTTCACACTGAAAGAAAATTGCGATAGGCGATAGTGTATTGTTTTAATTTTAAACTGTGTTTAAAAGTTGTGCTAGCTTTTAATTCTAAAAAAATCTCGCATTCAGCCGCAATTTCGGATGATATTACAGCATAAAATTTAGTTATTTTAAGACGACGACAAAAAAAATGAAAATCGGCCATAGTGGGTTGTCTTATCAACCAAACAGAGTTCAAGAAGAGAACTACTTATTCTTTATCATAAGTATTTTAAACAGATTTAAAGCTTCCAAAATGATATCGCTTGTTTAAAGAACGGAACTCCGGCCATTTAAGCAGGAAAAAGCTCCGGAATTCCGGAAAGCTTCCTCCGCTCTCAAAATGACTGAAGCTTCGGAGGATGATATTGGAGGGTAGAAACATCACTAATCTAAGCATATGACCTTTTTGTTTATGTTTCTAATTACGGTATATTTTTCAAGTCCAGGGGCCTATTTCATAAAAATTGCCTGTAATTAATTTAAATCTGTAAATTAATAAACGCATATTTTTCTTTTGTATTTTTAATAAAAAAGTATATTAATAAAATTGCGTTACGGAGAGATCTAAAAGAAATTACAAATTTATAAATTTCGTAAATTTGAAGGTTATGCATGTATTTTTTAATTAATAGAATGAGAAGAAATTAAATGCGTTTATTAATTTAAAATTACAAAAACCTTTATGAAATAGCCCAGGGCACTGTTTTTTTTTTTAATTATAAGCATTCGATTTTTTTTTGGAAATGTCCATCTTTGTTTTTAAATGTCAATTTTTTCTTTGTAACTTTGAAAATCCAGTGTTATACACACATTGGGCTGAATCAAAAAAAAACCGACCGTATTTTTACAAATAAATCAAATGTTTGTAAAACTTTTATAAAACAGTGCCCAGTGTAAAATTTTAATAAAAATTTATATAAACCTCATTTAAAAAAACTGCCGGTTAAACTGATGAAAGTTAAAATTCATTTAGACGACATAATTTTTAACAAAGATTAAAAACTGTATTTTAATAATTATAATTTATCAAATTACTTAATCTGATATTAAATGTAAATTTTTTTAGAGCTAAACTTGGTTAATTTTTGTATATTTTGTGAAAAGGTGGAATTAAAAAAACTCTGCGTTCTTATTTTGTTTTAAAAAAACGCCATAACTACACAGTTTTAATTGGTCCCCTCATGTCTGCATTCTAATTTTCAGCGTCAGCTATATATAATTCAACCATAGGCTATTTAAATCTCATCATGTTTATAAAAATTTTTATTTAAATGTTGTTTTTTTAGTTTTATTTTGAATTGCTGGTCGCTTTTTAACCAAAAATATCAAATAACCAACGAAATTAATATTTTAACCCAAAATTATCCATATTTAAAAAAACCAAAAAAAAGCATCAAAAAAAAAAAAAGTGTTGCGTGTATTTAAGTTCAATTCAAGGAAGCGTTATTTCTTTACATAAATTTGTTAATTTACGAATTTCGCACGTAATATGCTGAAACTGCTTGTGTTTTGGCTGTCGCCTATTGCAAAACTGCCGATAGCAAGATTAGAACTTTGATCCAACCACTATCGCCTGTCGCCAGTCGCCTATCGCAAGTTACTATCGCCTATCGCAGCAGTGTGAACTGACAGGAGCCTATCGCCTGTCGCCTATCGCAGCAGTGTGAACCGGGCTTTATGGTCTTCAGCAATTAAAAGAATTCCTTATTTAGTATGGTACAAGCTACCCTAAAACGAAAATAATGCTTAAGAATAAAATAAGCCTTTGGGACCACCCTCCCACATATAGAAAAAAATTATCTAAAAAAATATTTCATTTGTCAAAACTAAACATAAACACAAAAAAACAATATTTTATTTAGAAGAACGGATTACTCTTCTCGCATAGCAAAACAAAAAAATTAACATTTAAACATATCAACATTTAAAAGTTGGTTTGTATAAAAATATGATAATGTATCTAAATTTACCAACATATAATTAAACACTTGCACAAGGTGATGAAACATGTTACTTGAATATCTGAGTCATTCGATTTCGTCGACTAATGACGTTTGTTTTTTTTTTCATAGTAGTTACGGGTCCGTTCAAAAAACCCATGGACAAATTCCCCATAGGCCAAAATCCCAATAAACGTTACAAAATTCCCCTAAGGTGGTGTTAATTCCCCATAAAAATAAACATTATGCGTTTGCAATATTTCCTTTAAATTTTGACACTTGGAAAATACAACAAAATTTTATCATGATAAAAATTAGCTTAATTTTAGGGCTTTGCTTAGGCTTAGGAAAAAATTAAAACATTTTTATGCTTTTAAAATTATTTAACACATTTTAGTTTGCAAACGCATTTCTGATTGTTATGGGGAATTTACACTACATTATGGGGAATTTCGCCATGGGGATTTGGGGGGGGGTTGTGCGGTGTGGCGGGGGGAAAGACTCACTTAACGATATAAAACAATATAAAGTTGTTAGTTTTAACTTTTAAATGGCTAGGCTTAGGCTTAACACTAAGCCTATTGGGGTGGCTTAGCATGTGGTGCTCTTTTTGCTTTGCTTTGTATTGTTTTGTCCCCGCGGGGGTGGGTCCCTGGGGGGCTGTAATTGGTCCTTGTCCCATGGTAGAAACCGTTAGCCGGATTTTGCACGTCACCAGTAGTTACAGTATACTAATTCCACTGAGCTTTCCATACTAAAGAAAACCATTAAATTTATTGACCTTCATGGTTTAAGGAATTCGTATACAAATTTAATCTCAGTTGCCAGGATAACTTTCATAACAAATGAATAGATTCAGAAAATATTTTATTAAATTAATAAATTATGATTGAACTAAAAATAACGCAAAGGCCATTAGAAAGTTTTAGAGTTTTAACAAGTTTTGTTTTAAACTCTTTGATTGCTCTTTAAAAAGAAAATGAAATTTAATATAGCTTGATCTCGGTACTGTTTGGACTTATGACAAAAATATATATAATATTAATAATAATATATGCTTTGGGTTTTTCCTGGTGACTGATGGACGAAATAAGCTATGGATATTTAACTCAGTTCGCTTTCGATCATCTGCATGCAAAAACCAAAATTTCCGCAACAACGATTTCCGCGAAAAAAATTTCCGCGGCAGTATTTCCTCAGCATTATTTTTCTTGGAAAATTATTTCCGCGGAAAAAATTGCCGCGATGGAAATTTTTTCCTACTTTATTTGGGTGTAGGAACAAATAATCCAAGGTCCAAATAATCCAAGTCTAAGGAAAAATAATCCAAGGTCAGTAGGTCCAAATAATCCAAGGTAGGTACAAATAATCCAAACAAGAGCGCTGCGAGTTGGATGATTTTTTCGCAAATTAACTCATATTTATTTTATGCAAATTTTTGATCTTTTAATTTTTTCTATTTCAAAAAAAATCGCGCTGGCAGCAAGGAACTTCGCATTTCGAGCTAAAGTTTAACAATGATTTGATAGATTTTTAGAAGTTTCTCAAAAATTCTTCAACAATAAAAATACTTTTTCAGTTCAAATGGACACACAAACTTCACCTTAGGAATTATTTTCTATAACCAATCACGGCTCAAGATTTAGTTTCCGTGCTGGCAACAAGGAATTTCGCATTTCGAGCTAAAGTTTAACAATAATTTGATAGATTTTTAGAAGTTTCCCAAAAATTCATCAACAATAAAAATACTTTTTCAGTTCAAATGGACACACAAACTTCACCTTAGGAATTATTTTCTATAACCAATCACGGCTCAAGATTTAGTTTCTGTCTATCCACTAAAAGTTTTTAAGTGAAAAAATTATTTGTTACTTCACTACCAAAATTGTCCATTTTCCCGTATTTTGAAGTATTCTTTTAAAAGACTGTTAGCAAATGTTTGTAAAAGCTATTTGTAAACTGGGCTTCTAACTTGAATTTAAAAAGCCTGGTCTTCCAAATGTCCCGATGCTCATAGTAAAATATGGAAAGTTAATGACAGATCTTAATGTTAATAATGTTTTTGCCGCCTCAAATATGCTCCAAGGCTCCGGCCATTTAAAATGAAAAGAACTCTGGAGCTTCGGAGCTCTGTCTGCTAAATGAGCGATTTTAAGTTTATTTAATTTGAAATGTATTTAAAGTTAATCAATTTGCATTTTTAAGATGTTTTATTGTTTTAAATAAGTTTTGACAAAAAAATAGTTTACGAAAAGTTTGCAAATCATTCTATGGCATCACATTTTAATTATTCATAAAATTAGTACAAAAATAGAGCGGAGTTCCAAAGGTTTCACTGGATTAAGATGTTAAAAAAGAGGCACAGAAAGCTTGGCATTCACAGTTTTAGTGTCGTGCGAGATTAAATTTAATTTTAAGAATTTAATTTAAGAGTTTTTAATTTAACAGTTTGATAATTTAAGAGTTTCAAAAGTTTAATTTCAAGAGCTAATAGTATATAAATTTGGATTTGTCTTAAAATGTTTTTTTTTTCTTTTCTAGTTTAATACAATAATTTCAGAAGCAATGTCAAATATTTATTTTCGAATGTTAATACCTATTATTGCTAATTGTTCCTAAACTATGTAATACATTAACAGCGTACTGGATTTTATGCAAAAAAAAACTTGTTTCTTGTTGTTATGATTTTAAATTGATCTTTGTATAAAAATAAAAATTTGAAGAAAAAAAAGAATTTAAAATAAAAAAAATAAAATTAAAACCAATTAAAATACGTAAAATGTTATCTTGGATTGTTTGGACCTAGTGAAACCGTTGTTTGGATTATTTGTGCGCACTTTGCAGGGGCCGGCGCGGCGATTTTGGATTATTTGTTCGCATATGGGAACAAATAATCCAAGACGCGCTGGATTATTTGGACCGTGGATTATTTGTTCTCACACTTCTTTATTTCGGGTTTTTTGTATCATAAATTATAATAAAAAGCTATTTTAGAAAGTTTTGACATGCTGCGGCAATTCTTAGTAAAGAAGTTTAAAAAACCTTTTTTTTGTTATCAGTTTTTCATTTTTTTAAAAATTTTTAAAGGTAAAAATATACTTTTTTTTAACAAAATATAATCAAAATAATCTTAAATTTTCTGCAGATTTATTGTGGCGTTGATTTTTTGTTTCAATTTTTTTGTAATACTTTTGTTAATGTTTAAAAAGTGGATTGTCTTTTGGATGGACTTTTGTATTTTTCAAGATATAACACGTTTACACACACCAATAAAATTAAATGATGTTTTTGCAAATGGCCAAAATATTATGTACAATACTGACTGAGAGAAAATACTTCAACACATTTTCCTCTAGAGCTTTTTTCTTAGCTTAAACCTACGTTTTTCGCCTAAGAAAAATATAAATTATTCTAAACCATATCTAATAACTGCGCGACAAAATCTTTGCTTGATTATTCTTAGGTTTTGCTTAGGCTTAGGAAAGCGTAGGGTTAGGTTTAAGCTGCGGAAGTAAATTTGCGGCGAGGTATTTCCTGTTACCCTTGGAAAAAATAATATAAAACATTTAAAAAAACTAATTTAATTAACAAAGAAAATCAAATATTTCGTTGGAATCTTTAGTATTTAAAACATTATTTGTTTATTATTTTGCAAAAAAATATATAAAAATTTAGGGAAAAAAATTTTTTAGACAATAATAAAAAAAGATTACTTTTTTCCCAGAAATGTTGCAGTTGCGACTTTCTTCCCGCGTTCGAAGTTGTAAAGTAAAACGACAAAAGCGGGAAAAATTTCCTCGCGGAAATAAATTTCTTCCGCGAAAATAATCTTCCAGCGAAAATACTGCTAAGGAAATGTTTTCATCGGAAATTGTAGTTGTGGAAATATTTACCTAAAACCAAATCAACATTTGTCTTGATAATTCTTAATTCAACAACTTTTATCGTCGAAACAAAATACTCATTTTTTTAACCCTTAGTAAAGCCCAAGATCCGTCTGTTGTGATAAATTTGTATTTAATGATTTTTCTTTAAAAATGTCAAATTTTGGTAGATCGGGACTTAAATAAATAATGTTTTGACGTAAGTGGACCAAAAACTGCTCTACTTTACTAATAGGGTTTTAACAAAATCATTTTTGTTGTGTTTTTTTTAAATATTTTGATGTTGAGTAAGGAGAAAATGTCAGAATATTCCATCGACAACAAAAAAATGAATCTTTTCCGAAGCTTACTTTATTTTTAGGATTAACCTCATTTACATCTTGATGGATTCGACCCTAAATGAACCGAAGGGACTTCAGACTTATTTATGTTTTAAATCAGTTTTAAATCTTCACTGAAGATTTGAACTTTTATAAAAATGTCAACTTTTGGAAATGTTCACTTGGTAGGTGAAGACGACTTGTATTCCGGTTTTAATGATTATAATCCAGCATTGGATACCGAGGTAATATGAATTATGAATATTATATATATATATATATTATCCTGATGATAATGATCAATATGACGATCAATATATTATTTTGATCAGTATCAATTTTTTGGAGCTTTTTGCGACTGATGTTATTTTTTGTATAAAAACTGCGATATTAAAAACTATGTAAGTAAGTACTCTCTGATTTATTCTTAATAAATCATCATATATTTTGCCAGAATACATCAACAATTAAAGTGTTAGTATATTTAAAAATTAAAAATTACTCATATTAAGCAAGTAAAAACTAATTCACTTTCTCTATTTGATAAATGCTTAAAAATGGTGTATTTGGGGCTTTAATTTAATTCTTTAAGCCCTTTTTAACCACGTTTTCAGGTGTTTGGGTTGTCAAAAATATAAACGGTTTGCATGTTGTTGAAAACTTATGTATTGCGGTTCACTTTATGGAATGAACTCTTTGCAGCTTCGAAGAATAAACACTTATAGGCAAATAAAATCTAGCTGACATCGATAACTGCAGTATTGAATCGACTACGTATATTACAACAAAACCATTCAAAATTTTTAATGAAAGCGGTTTAATAATAAAAACCAAAACCAGTATTTTAATAATTATTTTTCAATTTACTTACTTCGGCTAAAAATTGGTTAATTTTTGTATATACTGTGAAAAAATGGAATTTAAAAAATTCGGCTTTCTTATTTGTTTTTTTTAAACGTCGTCATGACCGCACAATTTTAATTGGTCCGCTCATGTCTGCCAATTCAATTTACGAGGGCAGCCAGATATAATTTAACTATAATAAATAAACACAATAAAAATGTTATTTTATATTAAAATTTTTGAGGTTTAAAAAACAATTTAGGATCTAATCAATGACCAAGGTTTCCAACAAGCTGTTGCAAGAACCAGTCATGGAAGAAGACCGGTAATTGTTTTCTATGAATGATTTATTTATATAAAACAGACTAGAGAACAGTTTTTGTATAAAAAATGTTTGGTGTAAAAAAAAATTTAGTAACTCTTTTCAATATAAGATATTTATTGCATTTTTGATAAAATCGAATTCCAACTAGCATTATAAATGTGATCCATACTTTTCCACGAAGGTAAATATTAAGTTTTGTAAATATACATTTAAGAACGATGCGTGTGTTTTAAAGAGCTCTTTTTGATCATAATTAAAGGAAGAACACATAGAATTTGTAAACAATATGGTGTAAATATTGTCTTTAAAAAACCCTGCACACTCGTTTTTATCTATATTCCTGCATGCATTATGAAGCCCAAGAAAAAGTGATACCTATAACGAGTGTGTGCGTCAAGACTAATCGTCTGCTTCTGCCGCTTTGGAATTCACTGAGCGATATACCAACATGACATCGCTAACTTTGACCAGAATACTTACACGCTTATGAACTCATGTGATTAAAGAGTTTTTTTTAGATAGTTATAATTTAAGAAATATTATTATGGTATAATTTCGTACATACGTGCTTAAATCAGACATGTATAAAATGTAGAAAAAAATGTAATTTACTATATTGTATAATACTTAATTATTTAATTATTTAAACAATATAATTTGTAATTACAGATGAGCAGTGCAGCAGTTGGTCGCATGGCAACTGCAGCCGCAGGTCGTGCAGGTACTGCGATGGCTGGAGTAAGTACACTTAATTTAAACATTACTTGACAACTTAGAAAACTGCAGTAGCCTTCGAAAAACGAGCCAAGATGAATGTTGTTTCCGAAATATTAGGAAAATATGATGTTTTGTAAAACAATATTATTTTCTATAAAAAATATATTTTTTAATCGTCACATCCTTACGCAGACTATTCCGTCGCATTCATTGACGAAAATTCACATCATGTCCTATGCAGATCTGTTTTACCTTTCACGTATATCGTAAAAATCAAAACTCTAAAAATTTTATCGCTTTTCAAGAAAGGATTAGATTAACATAAAGATGAAATAGCACAAAATATTTGGAAAAGGATAAAATGGCACAAAATGTTTGGAAAATAAAGAAATGGCACATAATATTTAGAAAAAAACGACATAACGACGTGTTTTTTAAAACGTTCTTATCTACTGAAAAAAATGGTAATTTGAAGTATAAAAATATATTTAACAAAATTTAGATGCGAGGAAAAACTGCTGTTGCAACGGCTGCAAGACCCTCAACTGGAGCTCAGGTAACTTGTGATAATAACTTGAATAATAAATTAACTAATATAATAACTTGAGGTATGACGCAGTTAGACAAAGTACTTTTATTTATGTTTCAAAGCCAAATATCCCAAAATACTTTCGCCAATAAATTTTTATGTCACAAAAAGCAAAAATTTGGATTTGTATCTTTGGTGACGAGAAATCCAAATGTTTTAAACATTTTTAGCAAAGGGATGAAAATATGTTTTTTGCGTTCAAAACTGATAAAATGGATTACCAAACACGCGAGTAGCGTCGCACCATTAAAACCTTAATATTTCGTGTGTTTCCAACTTTTTCTTATGTGTACATGTTTAGTGCCTTGGTTCCCGCTATTTCATAATTGATATAAATGTATATCCTCTTCTTACACCAAAAAACCCTTATTCAGAACT
The DNA here is from genome assembly GCA_030248175.1 of Microlaimidae sp. YZB2_3. NCBI lineage: Eukaryota > Metazoa > Nematoda > Chromadorea > Desmodorida > Microlaimidae > Microlaimidae sp. YZB2_3. Next base: position 26,715 of record JASAMX010018391.1, on the reverse strand, counting down.
ATTTATTCTATATTGTAAGCCTTTAATCATAATAAAAACTAACATTTTAATGTAACATGAATTTGTTTAATTTTCGCTGGACGACGTTTTCTAATTATAGTGTGATGCTGTTTGGTGATTTAATATCATAAAATCTTTATCTATTACTGAAAAAAAGATTTAATGACACACAAAAACTTTGTTTTTTAAACTTACGTCACCATAAAGTAGCAAAAATTTTTTGCATTGCAAGCTATGAAATATCAAAAATCTATCCCTAGGTGACAATCTACTTTTTTATTTATGCTGCCTGCCCTTTGGATTTGTTTTAGTAGTTATTATTTTAAATGGCGTTAATTTTTATTCTATTTGATGATCACATAAATAATATTTAGGGTGGTGGGGGTGCGAGACCAATGACAGCTGTCCGCGGAGCAGGGTATTCTTCTGCTGGACGAAGTAAACCTTATAAAATTTTTAAACAAAAAATTTTGTGATTTTTTTAATTTAAGGATTTAAAGTGAGTGGCAATTTACAAAAAATTATAAAACACAATCGCAGTCAATGTAATGAAATCTTACTAAATATGTTCGCTAATAAAAAAACGTTACATCACATTGACAAGTATATGCCTATACTCTTTATAAAATAAAATAAAGTAAAAAATACGTAAGTAAATTAGAGTTAAACACAGTTTAAGAATCCCAAATAATACATGCCCCAAAAGGAACACCCACTATGCCAGTGCCCATGTTCTTTTATAAGTTTTTGGAATAAAATCAAATTTTAAACTTAAGTTTATGAATGGCTTATGTTACCTTTCTGCAATTATTTATACTGTTTGTTAATCATCTTTTGAAAACTGTACTATATGAATAAAAATTTTTCCTCAACAAAATTTCTACTTATACGATGATTATGACATTGTTTGGATTGGAATCATAGGTATACATTGATATATTTGATTTACCAGTTTATTGGTAAGTTATGCTCACTTAAAAACTTTTTCCATTGCACATCATTTTTATACAGAGTGTAGATTGGTAAATTTTGAAATTGTAAAAAATTGGAAATTTTGGAAAAAAAATATGAAAAACTTAAATTTTTAGCGACCAGTTTTGATCCTTTAAAAATTGGAGCGGTGACACCCGATAAGCCACCAGAAGAGAAGTAAGTGTGTCAAATACAAATGATTTGCCAGAAATGCCTTATGCCTTTTTTTAAACGGCTATTAAAATGTCACCTGCATATGACAGATTTGTCGCACCGCACGATGACGCAATAATGCCATTGGTGCAGAAAGTTGTTACTAAGTGTTAACTGACATGAAACGATGTCACTATCTTTTAAACACATATATATATATATATATATCGGAGTGAAACGGAACAATACTGGGTGGCTAAGCACCAAAGTGGTTTTTGTAGTGCATCCTTGGATAATAAACATACGGGGCATATGATAATAATTCAGAGCGAATTTTTCCAGGACAATGAATCCAACTAATACACTGATAGAAATATAGTCAGTTACAATTAATTAGTTTTGTTATGGCAAGGTGGTATTTACCTTTGATTGATTATAAAACGAAGCCATATTTTTGTTTTAAAAAAATTGAAAAACCCATGTCTACCATTTCATCGTTTATCACAAGCCATTATTTGACGTAGTTTTGCTATGAATAACAATTTTGTGACAAAGTTTTGAAATATAAAAAATATAAAAATAAATTAAACAATTTTACCTCACAAATTATTTAAACGACGTTTGTATTATTCTTTTTACAGCCAAAACAAATTTATTGATAAACAATATTGCAAGTGAGATTTTGACATTTTTTTGTACTGATAATAATTTTTTAATACGACTATTCAAATACAAACCTTAAAAAGTTAGTTTATATATTAATGATTTTCTAAAACTACAAAATTTAGTCCGGAAGAAAAGTGTAAACAACTGGAAAAAAAAGTAAATGAACTTTTGGAAGACAGTATTTTTGCTTATGAAAAAGGAGACAATAAAACAGTATGTTTTTATTAATAATACATTAACAAAAAACCTGAATGCTAGTTTATCTTGGTAGTATTCCTAAAATCTTATGTTTTGTTGTTTGTTACCCTTGAACTGCTTCGAGAATAGAGCAGAACATGTTTTTGTTGTTCAACGTTTAAATTAATATTGCAAGAGTCAGCCATGTGTAATTTCCTATAGTTCTACGGAGCGTCAGTTGAACATAATGATGCTTAAAGCGATTTTTAACCGCAACAAAAAAGCTACTTTTTAATCATTTGAATTAAAAGATTACATTTCAAGTGTTGAAACAATCATCAAAATAAAAAAGTGTTGATTTTGCGATTTTCAAGATGCCAGCGTATTTTTTCAATTATTATGCTATCAGACTAATAAAATCTTTTACATATTTTCTGTGTAAACATTCGTTGGGGGTGAAAATACCTTTTTTTCTACTTTATTTATAATGAAAAGTGTAATCGATCAGTATATGTAATCCCTTCCTTGTATCGAACAGGGTTCCCCAACTCATTCGTACTGTAGCGCGCTTATCGATCGTCTGAGATTTTCCTAACGAAAAAGCTAATTCTTTAACGGATTTATAGCTCTTTACAAGTGTACAAGTTTTACAATTACAATTTTACTTGTTGTTTAACGGCTGGCGTTTTTCTATATAAATAAATTTAATTTTATATTAGGCTTTGGAAAAAGCTAAAGAAGCAGGAAGAAAAGAAAGAGCTGTTGTTAAAATGAGAGAACAATTAGGACTTATGGAGACAGAAAATTTGGATCTAACTTTTAGTGTAAGTGAAATTAAACTTTTTTAAGTACCTTTCAAAATCACAAAGTGGTCATTTTAAAATATATAGTGTTAAAAGGAAAAAACTATAAAAAATGTGTGGCCCAGCAGTTGTGGTGCAACCACAACGCGGGGGGTGGGAGCGAGGAGGGGGGCCCGCTCCCCACACATACACACTAATGTTTACATTAACTTGAATATTACTATGAATTATCAAACAGATGGAGGAAATTTTTTATTAATTTAAATGAGACGAAAACCTCAATTAAAGAAACAAAATGAAATTTAATAATTCAGACAAAAACTTTAGTTAATTTTAGGTTTTGTTTAATTTGGCTCATCAGTACACAGCAAACGAGCTATTTAACGAAGCACTTAATATTTACCAAGTCATTGTCAAGAATAAAACGTTTACAAACGCAGGTACGTAGTACAATTATTTTTTTTTTAAATTTTTAGATTATACGAATAAGATAATTTTGGTTTCTCGCTGTAACATTTTTGTTGAACACTTTAAACGATAACAATAAAAACAAATTATGTTATTATTATTTTTTATTGTAGATTTATTTGTTTAATTTTATATAAAAACCCTAAACTCAAATGCCACCAGGAAGCGACATCACTTAAACACTGAATGTTGTTGGAATAATGCCAGATATTCATTTCAAATCCATTTCCAAATACTTGAAATGGTTAAAATAAAAAAAAATAAAATAAAAATATACCAATTTATATATAAAAACGTCATTTATTGTACAGAAATCCATTAAAAAACCATGAAAAAAATCATTTTTTGTCATAATATATGTTTTTTACCTATGTTTTTATTTTCTAATATTCATAATATTAGATGTATAAGATTTTGGCCCATTTTAGGTAAATTACAAAATGAACTGACTCAGTTTGCTACGTGTAAGTTAAAACGAATTGTGAAACATTCAATTAACTCTGGCTGTATTTTTCATCAACTTCAGTCCGCGTAATAAAATTAATTATATTTCCGCCGGGCATTTCCGTTATCGTTTTTTATTTTTTTATAATTATTCTGCGCGGCGGCTGTCGCGACCGCTCTGTCGTTTCTACAGTGCCGTTGAGTTTAGTATATTTTCTTTAAAAATCATTCGAGAACAAACACATAGTGACTTGATTGTTTCTTTGTTTAGGACGTTTGAAGGTCAACATAGGAAATATTTACTTTCGTAAAAAAGATTTTAGTAAATCCATTAAATATTACAGAATGGCTTTGGACCAGGTTCCCAACGTACAAAAAGAAACAAGGTAAGAACGAAAAAAATCAACTGTTTATAAATATAAAAATAACAATAGACTGACCAAATTTTGCTGGTTTATTTTGATAAAAAAATAACCTTGAAAAATGTTCTAAGAATAAAGCAGGAAAAAGGAGCGATTTCTCCCCGGGCGTGTGTTTAGACAGAAAAGATGTGGACTAGTCTGAGATGGACATTATTTGCACCATAAGAAATTCGCATTTGATTTGGCCAGCTGCCCACTGAATAAAAATTTCTACCATATGACACTAATTTATTTATACGTTGAACTAATTTTACAGCACTGTTACATTTTTTTTAATCTGATGAAATGACAATTAAAAAAATCATACTCACAGCAATTTTTGACAAGCGCAAAATCGCCAATTTTTTAATTAGAAAGTTATATTTGTATGTGTAGGAAACAAGTATAAATTTGAAAAAGTGGCGATTTCGCGCTTGTCAAAGATTACTGCAAGTATAATTTTTTCAACTGTCCTTTTATCAGTTTAAAAAAATGCAACAGTGCTGTAATTAGTTCAACGTATAAATAAATTATTATCATATGGTAGAAATTTTTATTCAGTGGGCAGCTGGCCTAATCAAATACAAATTTCTTAGGGTGCAAATAATGTCCATCTCAGACTAGTCCACATCTTTTCTGTGTTAACACACGCCCGGGGAGAAATCACCCCTTTTTCCTGCTCTATTCTTAGAGCATGTTTCAAGGCTAGTCTGCTCTTTACAGTCCTTATTGTTGCCAAAAGGTTGTTATTGTGCGGTTAGAAGTTTTTATTTTGCTGTTTTTCAATTTATTATTTTGATCCATATATCGATAACAAGGACCTAAATGAAAAAAGTGGCTCCCAAGAGAGTTGCACAATTCTTTCTTCTTTCCATTGAGTCCATGTTTAATTTTGATCAATCAGTAACGAAGGAGGAATATCGATTTTAGGAGTTGAGCGTTAGAATAATAATAATAATAAGAAGAAGAAGAAGAAGAAGGAGATGAACATGAATTTCAAAATTTACCCACGTTCTCTAATTATGTTTGGCGCGGCGCCTCGGAGCTAAATCCCCCCGTGGCGCTCCCTCGCCACCCATGAAAACAATGGCGCAATGTATTGATTAATCAAAACACGGCAATTTGCTTCACTTTGTTATTAACCAATAAATCCACAAAAGTTTGAAGTTAAATTGAGATTACAAATTTAGTTTAAAATATTTTTTTTATTTTAAGATTTCAAAGAAGGTGGAATGTGAACAGACCACACCACTCACCCACAGATGCAGCGTGATTGACCTTTTGGTCTGTATAAAATTAGTTAAAGTTATAAAGCCATATGGTGTTCTAATTTTCTTTGATAATAAACTTTCTAGACGTAACATAAAAAGCAGGCACTTAATTATATACCGTGCTCTGTCTTTTTATATCCACATCAGCAAGTTATTTATATACCACAATGAAATAATCACCAGAACTGCCGTATACACTTTATAAGGCGACTATGAATCGCGTTATAACAGCTAATATGAACAGCCTGTGATTTTAAGCTGAAATAGTTGAAGCTGAAAATAAAAATATTTTTAACTTATACGTAACCGCTATCTCAATTTTGTACAAAGAACTGTGAACTCAATGCTTGCCAGTGATTTAAAAACTACACTTAAGCAATAAAAAAAATTCAACTTTGCTGCACAGTGGAATCCACTGAAAGGCAAGGATGCAATACGGATTCCAATTGGCGGTTTCTAATTAGCAGGTCTAATTGGCGTTTCGTGCATTAGTCTTAAACGCCCTTGGTGTTGCATTCGCCAGTAAGACCAAAAATATATAATACTATATATTTTTAGTAATACCACCAAACCTAACAACACATAAACCAACAAGCATATTTACAACAAAACATGCATAACATTAAAAATCAATAACATAAAAACAGAAGAGAACTAGAATAAATTGTTGTGATTTTTCGCCATTTTATATAGTAACTTTGACAGGTAATTAAGAGCATTTATGACCCCATATGTTTTTATTTATTTGTATGTTTGAAGGGTTTCTTACCTACGAAAAATTCTTCATCATTTGTTTACCTCCATATTTATTTAAATTTAAAATTTTGTTGCTTTTGATGTAGAATTAAAATTCTGAACAACATCGGTGTTGCTTTTGTGAAACTCGGTAAATACGACGAAGCCCTGAGTACATTCGAACACTGCATGGAAGAGAAGGCGGAATTCCGCACGGGACTCAACTACATTCTCTGCGCTCACACGCTGGAAGACCGGGAGAAGATGAAAGACGGTTTTCAAAAGCTTTTGGAGATTCCTTTGGGTGTCGATGACGAGGAAAAATATGTGGCTCTAAGTGTAAGAAAGTTTTGAATGCATAAGAAAAACGATTAGTGGTTGAAGAATTGGCCACCAGAATATTAATATCCAAAGTGTCTAAAATGCAAAACCAAAAACTACGATTTTTGGTGGTTTTAAATGACGTTTTTGTTTCCTATGTTTTAAATTTAAAGCCGAAACAAACCATTTATAAAATTATAATTTAATAAATAAAGCATTTATAAATTTAATTTTATTATTATAAATACGGACTTGGATCGTTACAAAATTGAGCTTTTGCATTTTATCATTTGCCAAATTATATGAACCACCGGGCTTAATTTGTAAATTAGGGTTTGTTCAAAATTATGCTGACTAATTTTTTTAAAATTTGATGTGCAACACGGAGTTTTTGGCTGGGGAGAGGGAACATAGAGGCGTCAGGAAAACTTGCAGCCGAATCCAAACTTTCGTTTCTAAGATTTCAATTTTCTGCTTCAAGTTCTAGCTGTAAGTTCTCTCGGTTTAAGTTTTCCCAATTAAAAAAAAAGCGGCCTATTTTTAGATTTTAAACTCAATTTCCAAAATGCTACAACTTTTTATCTAATACATACTTCATAAAACATTGCGTTTAATTTTTTTCTGTAGAATGATCCTAATCACACCATGATACTGGAAGTGATAAAAAATGATTCTCTGAGGCAGTGGGAAAAGTCCAGACGACAGGAAGCGGAAAGAACTCTGCTAACCGCCGCCAAACTCATTTCCCCCTCAATCGCACCAACATATTCAGAGGGATATTCTTGGTAATTTAAACATAGTACAAATTTAAAAAAAAAACTTTATTTTGTTTTGTTTGGGAGAACATATTGAAAAAACCGCTTTTATATTATAGCTCAAAAAAAAAAACAGCGAAAATAAGATTTTACGAAACTGCAACGTTAATTTTTCAGGTGTGTTGACATGATAAAGCAATCAGTCTACGCAGAATTAGCAAGTGATCTGGAAATCAACAAAGCCATTCAGTATTTACGTCAACGGGAAATCGATGCTGCTGCTACTGTACTTAAAGCCTTCGAGAAGAAAGACAGCAAAGTTGCCAGTGCAGCTGCCAATAACCTTGCGTTCTTACACTTTTTGGTAAGTGGTGAAATCAAAATACACTTTTACACTTTTTGTTACCAAAATTGTCCACTTTAAATTTCTAAAAATTTTTCAGTATAATGAACAAAATTTACACCAAACAACCAATAAACGAAAGCATTATAACCATAGCAAACCATAAAAGAAGCTGATTTAGGGTCAGTGGAGCCGAGGGAACTTAAAACTGGCACTTGGAACCAAAAACAGAGAACTTGGAGCCGTTAGTGGGGAACTTGGAGCTGTAAGTAGGTAACTAAGAGCCAAAAATAAAAATCGTTAAAACGTTTACCGAAGCCTAAGCGAACCTAACCTTCTTTAGCTGCAAAGGTTTTAAAGGAGCACTGTCACAAATCAAATTCCTATAACGACCGAAACGGACTGCTCCTTTAATACTGAACCGATTCAGCTAAAATTTAAAAATGTTGTAGCCTTGTAGTGGAGCACTATAAATACCAAAGTTGAGTTAGGTAGGTTTGGTATTAAAGGAGCAGTCCGGCTCGGGCGTTATAGGAATTTGATTTGTGACAGTGCTCCTTTAATATTACAAATCTATAATAAAACTTTCCTCAAATAATTGGAAGCTTATATACTAGCGAGTGTGGCCGCTGAAACATTTGCTTTTTCAATCAGTCTTGGGCTATTCCATACTGACTGCTAATAAATAAAGCAGTCAAATTGCAATAAACACGTTTAATCTAATAATATAAACACATACGTGAAACGTATGTGAGACTTAAATTCCCTAAGTTTCCAATACTGTTCTTTTTTTAAATGGGAATAGTTTTTAAACTAACAATGACTGTTCATTTATTCATAAATTAAAAAATACAAAAAGTTATTTTGTATGTTGCATTACTAGAAATACTTATATAGCAAGGCCCCGAGAAGCACGGAGAGGCTTTAAAATATGCAGAACAAGCGATGGCACAAGACCGATACAACCCCAATGCCCTGGTCAACCGCGGAAACATTTCCTATGCAGAGGGAAAATACGACAAAGCACGTGATTACTACAAAGAGGCTCTTAACAACGAATCTTCTTGCGTTGAAGCGTTGTACAATCTAGGTGAGTTGAGTACTCCAAAATATGTTTTTCATGAATTTTTTACAATTTACGCCAAAATTTAATTTTCTTCTATTGAGCAAAAAAACATTATTCAAATCAGCCTTTCAATAAGAAAAATTTAATAATACGATAAAGTCCAATATTAGGGGACTTTTTCAGTTCTTATAGTAAAACTATGTTTATAAAATAAAAGGATTATAACAAACATTTCCAGAATTCAAACAATTTTAATTTTTTTTTATTTTTCTAATTTTTTTAAACATAAAACTCCAATTTGATATTATGTCTATGCTATGATAAAAGGCATAACACAATAATAGAATCTGGTTACTTATGGTGTTTTAAGGGCTGGTTTGTAAACGCATGGAAAAACTCGAAGAAGCTCTTGACTGCTTTTATAAGCTTCACAACGTACTGAGAAATAATGTGCAGGTTCTTTGTCAACTTGGAAATATGTGAGTTCGTGTTTACCATATGTTTACTCAACATTTTTTTGTTCAGTTTATATTTACAGGGTTGGTAATAAAAGTTTAACGCACTCGACTTTACGAAAACTATATTTCTTTAGTTTTTTTTAAACTGACATTAGTAAACGTTTAAAATTTTGGAGTACAACAACCTGAAAAAAATTTTTCTCGATAGCGTAGTGGGGTGTTAGGTTAATGAGTTTTTCTTGACAAAAATCTGTAACAAAAAAAAATCATTTGTATTTGTCTCTGAAAAACTATACGGTAGAGATATATATTACACAAACAAGCAAAAAATATTTTTTTAGATATGAAATGCTTGAAGATACAGCACAAGCTATTGATTTGTATACACAAGCCAATAATCTGGCTCCAACTGATCCATCAATTTTAGCTAAGCTTGGTGATCTATACGACAGTGAAGGGGACAAATCTCAAGCGTTTCAGTGTCACTATGATGTAAATAAACAATTTTGAATATTATTAAGTATTAATCAAAAAAATTTACACAAAATAGTCTTATACTTTGTTATGTTGATTGATAAACTCACGATTTAGATTTATCTATAACTTTTCGTAACCAACATGTTAACAAAAATGTCTAATATACTAAAGATTGAAACTCTTTTCGTAAACATTTTTGCGATGTAAACCAAATAACATACTTTCAAAATCGTACATGATTATGGTTGAGTTATGCCAAGAATTTGAGTTACAATGACTTTTTGTCATTAATTTGCACGAATTGAAATAAAGAATATGTCATTGAAAGAGTATTGATATTCTAATGTTTAATGGGTCTTTGGAGCAATTGCAAAGTTTTAGAAACTTAAAGAAGCAAAAATATTGGAATCGTTTTACAAAATTGTGGGCTAGGTTTTTATGGCTTCAAACTTTCATTTCTAAGTTTTCTAGTGACGGCTTCAAGGTAAGGTCTCCATTTTTAGCTCCAAGTTTTCAACTACAAGCTTCTTCGGTCTTAGTTTTACAAGTCATATATTGCTAAAAATATGTCATATGATTTTTGCTGGCACCGGTATTGCTGCAATTTTTAAATTTATTACGTATTTTTGTGCTTATTGTGTTGTTTTAACATTAACGCTAAATTAGAAATCTAATGGCTATAAAGGGCTAAATTATTTTTTATTTCTACAGTCAATTATGTTAATATTATTCGATGCAATATGCAACAGTGTGAATTCACTGGTATTATTTGTCAAAAATTGAAGTAATAATATTACTTTCTATCAAATATTACTTTTTACACATTTACTGATTTTAAAAAATAGGTCATCTTTGATTATGATATTACAGTCAATAATTATACTCGTGTTTGTTTTTAGAGTTATCGATATTTCCCATCAAATATTGAAGTGATTGAATGGTTAGGAGCCTATTACATTGACGCTCAATTCTGTGAAAAAGCTGTCAACTATTTTGAACGTGCTTCACTAATGCAGTAAGCTGTTTTTTTATGTAAAGGGCCGGACGTATGTAACTTTGACCATAATGTATTACGACGCCATATAAAACAAATGGTCAGAAGTAATGTATTTTCAACCAAAAATCCTGTATTTTGCACCATGTAATAAAAACGGCTGCAGATAAGATAAGAATTTTTTAGGATCACTATTTAGTAATAAATAACATTTCAATTTAAAGTTAAAAATTAAATATTTGAATGTATCAATATTTAATAACAACCAAAATAAATCGGATCGCAAGGCAACTTTCACATGCTGTACACACTTTCTTTCCACAGTTCTAACGACTGAAGAATATATCTCGTGTTTACTGAAATTATAATATATTAAATAAGGATACTGTGGTCTTAGTAATAAAATTAGACAAATAACAGTTTTTGTGTATAAATTATATGTAAAACTAAGAAGATTTGGCAGAAATAAGTGTTTTTTTATTTTTAAGACCTGGTGAAGTGAAGTGGCAGTTAATGATGGCCAGTTGTCATCGAAGATCTGGAAACTATCAGAAAGCGTTGGACACATATAAACTTATTAACAGGAGATTTCCAGAAAATGTTGAATGTAATTTAAATTTATTCTAATGAAATATAATTGCTAAACACTAAAAAGTATAAAATAAAGCCGGAAAGCTTATCTGCAACAATAAAATATTTATTACGTGTTTTTACATTAAAAATTTAGCTCACGAGTCACGAATAGTTTTTACGTACGACTTTATTTAAAAACTTACTGATTTATTAGGCGTTTTTACAAGCAAAAAGTGTTTCCAAATTATATTTGGATTTAATATAATAAAAAAAAACTAATCTAATTTTATTATTTCCGGAAACGTTCCTAAAACATTATGCTTTCTCCGTTATAATTTTATAACTTAAAATGTTCAATTTACATAATCAATATTTCATTTTGATAACGCCATGGCGGTTGCAAAATGTTTTTTTTTCTTTAGGTCTCAAATTTTTGGTCCGAATTTGTACGGACTTGGGTTTGCCGGAAGCGAAGGAGTACGCCAAGAAACTGAAGAAGGTGGAGAAAGTGCGGGAATTGCGGGAGCAGCGCGGGAGCGCCACCGGACGACGCAGCGCCGCCGTCAGAGGCGGCTCGGCCACCAGCACCACCACAGGTACGGTATATTGCTTTTATTTTATCGGGATGGTTTGACGTGAACAAAACTACACCATCTAATAAAATATCCATTTATAGTATTTAAAAACTTCACAATAATAACTATCTTTAATACAGTAAACTAAGCAATACGGTAATAACTTTACAAAAAACCAACTCATATTCTCTGACACGTCCATAAGATCAAAAATTATGAGTAATTTTTGACTTTTTTTATAACGAAGGCAATCAGGTGAGTAAATGCAAAAAAACTTATAAAAGTAAATAAGTGCAAAACAATGCATCATTTTAAATATCATCACTTTAGCATAAGAACGAAGTTCAATGTTAACAAGCCCTTATAATTAGTTTTCACCATAGACTAGGTTGCACTGACACTAAACAATAAACATAAAACATAAACCACATGGTCCACTGAGCTAAAACTGACGCACTGCGTGTGCAAATTTCTTAGTAAGCAAAATATTTAGTCGATTTTCTTTCAATCGGCAAGATAATTTGCATAAAAACACACCGCGATTTCCGGTTAATGGACTATGCCTGCTATGCTTCAAATTTATTAATAAAATAAATATATCATTTGCAACGTGCTTTTGCAACTTGTCCATATAGCTGCGTTTTATTTCCCACTATTTTTTTCTTATATTTAGTTGGAAGACCTTCAAGCTCTAGAGGTAGTCTCAGAACGGCCAGTGCAAGAATCAGTTTCGATTCTCAAGATACCTATGAGTTAAAAAATAGAGGAGCTGTTGGTAAGTTCTTTCAGTCAAATAAATATTTGATGCACACAGTAATCATTTAAAATAAAGAAATTAGGACAAAATAATAAATACCAATAGCTATCAAAATTTTAGGTTTTTTTTAAATAGTAAAGCTTTCATTTAAATTAATTAAGTTTTGTGTGTGGTTTATTTAAATTTAAAATTAACGCACTAAACGATGGAACATAATTATCTATATACAAAATTCTAGGAAAAATTAGGTTTTTGTTGCTATTTTTTGCTTTTCATTGTAATATTTGATTTTTATCTGTAATGTACTACCTTTTATTTCCTTTTTTTTGGCAAAGTGGAAGATTGCAAAAGTTTTTGTGTATTTTTTTATTAAGAAAGTAAAAGTCTCGCGTTCAAGTGCCTTTTAGAATATGCAATTTATAAAACAAATAAAAATGTTAATTCAAAAAAGATTTTATGGCAGCACGAAACACGAACTCGGCATACAAAAAGAAAAGCACAGAGAGGATCATGTGCTAAACCTGGGAGGGCGACACAACGATCCCGAGACACGACGGTCCCGCGACACGACGGTTCCAGGAGGCGAAAGGCACGACACGACGGTCCCACCCAGTTCCAGGAATGAGAGGGGGTACGAAACAATGCTGCCGAAAGAAAGCGTTTTCAACGCCACTGTTGCAACGTTGGGAAAAACAATGTTTTTACAGCATTAGAAAGCGTGCAAACCAATTAAATTAGACCATATGAAATAAACAGATGATTTTAAAAGTTTACTATTTTAAGTTAAACATAATTTAAAATACCTTTTTATTCATTCTGTTGTACTATTTAAAGTTAAATTTTTGTTTCAATTTGAAATTTATAATTCGATTTATCTTCTTTAAACAAACTAAAAAATTTTACATATAACGACTAATTTATTTTAATTACGTTTAAATGCAAAAATTACGTTACAAATTTTACGTTTAACAGAGTAAGTTATAATGTGGTAAATGCTATGAATTTACTTATATTTTGTAAAATAGTATATAATTTTACAACGGTAAACCAACCGTTTACTGAAAATTAATACAGGTAAAAACGCTAATTTAAATTATTGCGCGTGGATATGCATACAGTAGGTGTCCGGAAGAAATACCTTCGACAAAATACTTCAAAAAATATCTTTTTTGCGCAGCAAATTATTCGGACTTTTAAAAAACTTTTTAGATATTTTTAAGGCTTTTTATGTTTTTTAGATGATTTTAGGGTTTCGCTTAGAAAAAACAAAGTTTTCTTTTGTCATGTATTTAAAAACGATTTAGGGTCGATGGAGCCTTGAAAACTTGGAGCTGGCACTTGGAGCCAAAAACAGGGAACTTAGAGCCGTAGGTAGGGAACTTGGAGTCGTAAGTTGGTAACTTGAAGTTAAAAATAAAAACTGCTAAAACGTTTTTCTAAGGCTAAGCGAAGCCTTAATCTAACCCCAAACCAACTTTTTCCCAAAGGCTCCAAGTTCTCATTGGTCGTGGCTCCAAGTTCCCAAAAATTTCCGATGGCTCCAAGCTCCAAAGACCCCGTACCTTAAAAACGTTTCCAAATATATTTTTTCCGAAGATATTATACATAATGTATTTTTTAGTGCCAAATAAAGTGCTTTGAAAAAATATATTATATATTCATGTTTGTTTTTAAAACAAAATTCAGAAGCTAGCCCTACGTTAAAACTTGATGACAATAGCACGTAGAAAAACGCGCATTTTCTTATTAAAAACGTAACATTATTTCCAGCTGTAGGAAACGTATTATGTACTCGGGACCGTCGTGTCGCGGGACTGTCGTGTCGTTGCTTTTCGAGACCTTCGTGTCGCGGTACCGTCGTGTCGTTCCCTGTCCGGACCGTCATGTCTCCACAAATAGTGGAGCTAATTACGACAACTTTTAAATACGCAATATTTGTCTGTGCATTTAAATTGATTTATTGGACTTGGTTTTCTGTCACAGTAGTCTTTTAAACTATTTTTCAGATGTAAGTTATGAAGATCCGCTGGGTCCAGCTCCGGACAGGCCGAAAACTGGAATGAAACGAACAGTGGAGGACGACACTTTTGATAACGACGAAGTTGGAGACGATTTACTACCGGATTAACAATGCAGTGCTGAAACAGTGCAATATTTTAAAATATATAATCCGTGTTAATAAGAAAATCCATGGTCATACACAACTGGAAATGACCAATGATTTTAGAACACAGACCGGTGGTATAATTTCCCAATTTCCCTCGTATTTTTTTATAATTATTATGGTCATTTATTAATTTCACCAAGAATATATAACACAAGAGAATGTCCGACTATACACTAAATTTTTGACCAAAATTTTGCGAGAAAAGTCGCACTTTTGAATTCGTGTGCGACTTTTCTCGCAAAAATCCGCCATTTTCTGCTAGTTTTTCCGCGCTGCGATTTTTAACACAGTGTTAGTTTTCCCGCAGTGGGGACTGCGACTTCTTTCGTACTCTATGCTGCTTTATCTGCACTGCGATTATTTTCGCACTGCAAGTCTGGCTGCGCAACAAAAAAATACAGACGCTGGTAGTCATTTTCAATGGAGTAAAACACTTCGAAACATGTTTTATTTAATTTTAATGCGTTGGAAAGTTACTTTATTTTATTAAAACTAAAAAGTTTTAACATCTTAAGGTAAAAAAAAAAACGACTTTTACTCATTTAAACACAAAATTTTCGGTCCGCTTTGTTTTTATTTTTTTTTGTTGTGTAGCCCGACTCGCAGTGCGAAAATAATCGCAGTGCGAATAAAGCAGCATAGAGTGCGAAAGAAGTCGCAGTCCCCACTGCGAGAAAACTAACACTGTGTAAAAAAATCGCAGCGCGGGATAACTTGCAGAAAATGGCGGATTTTTGGGAAAAAGTCGCACACGAATTCGAAAGTGCGTCTTTTGTCGCAAACTTTTGGTCAAAAATTTAGTGTACAGTCGGATATTCTCTTGTGTAATATATTCTTGATTTCACGTATAATACAATATAGTTAATGTCATTGTATCAGTCAAGATTTTTATTTGTTAGTTAAATGTTAACTGTACATATACATCCATAACATAACATAATTTATTTTTGCTTAATGCCGGAAGCTCACTAAAGCATAACAATTTCAATTTTTTTTTACAAAATGTTTCTTTTGTCGGGTGAAAACATAACCAGGCCATATCACTTGACCATACAGCCTCTTGTCTCAGCCAGCGCTGAAATCTTAAATGGAAACCTGTAACCGTCTATTTAAAGTTCTTTAACTTAAGGCTGGTTTTAAGAATGTAGGTCTAAAAACTATGCACCCATGGCAATTTTGACATTTTTTTTTTTTTCTTTTTTGTTGGTGGGTTGTCCTCTTTCGCGGCCGCCTTCCCGGCCTGGGATTGTTTTTTTTTTAAAAAAACTTTGGAATAACTTGATACCCTTTGCATTTTTTACTTTTGTGGTTCCATTTTTTCTTAATTTTACGACCGCTCGCTCTAATTTTTGATTTGGTCCCTCTACCAAATCAATGTTTTGTAAAAAGGCAATTTAAAAAAAAACCGTGAAAATAGTTTTCTTTAAAAAAAAATTGAAATATTTTGATACCTTTTGAAGTTTTTATTTTGTGGTTTCATCTGGGGTCGCATTCTGAAGAAACACTTATATTTACCCGATAAATCCATTCCAATAAAATAAAAAAGTTATATATAATATTGTAAATTAATAAAACTGCCGCATATGGGAGTGAAAATGAATGCGATGAATTTTTTAAAATTTTTTTTCTCCCGCTGCTAAACCACCTCGCGCAAAATAAAAAATTTAGTCACTGCGCGTATTTTATTTTTTATGAAATTAATCCAGCGGGAGAAATATTTACCAACCTCTCGAGTTGGTTAAATTCTTATCCGTAAACAATAAAATTTACTCCGGTTTTAACCTGGGTAAAATTGATTTTTCACTCGCATCTTTAAGCACGTAAAAAAAGTTATCCCAGGATTACTTTTAATGGCGCGTCAGAATGCGACCCCTGGTTCTTAATTTTACGACCGATCGCTCTAATTTTTGACTCGGTCCCTTAACCAAATCACAAATCAATACCGTTTGGTAAAAAGACAATTTTTAAAAAATTGTAAAAATAGTTTTCTTTTAAAAAAAATTGAAATATTTTGATATCGTTTTAGGGTGCAGCCACCATGCACAAATCTTTTTTAATCATAAACGCCATGTTTACACTACAATTTCTCTGATACGCTAATTTATTACATTTTTACATTTGTTTTTTTATTTCACGT
The DNA here is from genome assembly GCA_030248175.1 of Microlaimidae sp. YZB2_3. NCBI lineage: Eukaryota > Metazoa > Nematoda > Chromadorea > Desmodorida > Microlaimidae > Microlaimidae sp. YZB2_3. The sequence continues at coordinate 10,002 of JASAMX010018391.1, read as the reverse complement.
TGTTTGTTTTACAAATATTTTTCTCAGCAAACATTTTAAAGCTTAAAATTAAAACTGAAAACACCTAAACAAAAACACTAAAATTGATGCCAGCCCAAGAAACGCGTGTAAACTACGTGCTATGTTAAGCTCTGTTTAAAGTTTGATGTTTTAATTTTTTTATTTTTTCGAAAATATTGAATTTTTCGTTTAGAGTGAATAAATTAATAATTTAATAATTTTATGCATATTTGTTGTAAATACAAGCTATAATAAAGCCTTGTGTACTTCACAATCGAAACAAGTTTTTAATAATTTGGTGTAATTTAAACTGTAATTTATTTTTGTTTCAGTTAGGAATGTTATCAAAGAACAGAGAGCTACGAAAATTGCTTTTGCATAATGCGCAATAACGATAAACAAAAACAAAAATAGTATAAGACTAGTATTGACTATAGAATAAACGAGTATCGAAGAAGAGCAATAGGGGCTTTGATCAGGGCTTTCGACAGAGTACCATAAATGTTTGAACCACCGGACCGGTAAAGACTTCCTCCTTTCCTCCCCAAGGGGCTCCGGCCGTCTCTTTGATTAAATTCGCTTTTCCCAATCGTTCGAATCCCTGGGCGGTTTTTACGACGCATGGAACGATGTTGGCCACATGGACAGGAACCCAACCGTCCGTCTTGGCCTGGGAAAACGGCCGCCAACTGATCTCGTGACCCATTTGGGGAACGGTTTTGTAAGACAGCACCTATAGCGAAATAACAATCTTAGATTAGAATTCTTTTATTTCGATAAATTTAGTCTGCGTTTAAAATAACAGTTTATAGAAAATGTTTTGGTTTCTTCGGTGGCTATAAAAAATATGCTCTTATTACAAAATAAGCTTTAGTTAGTGAAGTTAGAAAAAAGATTCAGACTGATATTCACGTTAAATTCAAAAATCACAAAATCTCAATTTTAACTTGCATAACATTGTCGCATTACCGGATGCCAATTTTACAATGTACTGTAGCAAAAAGTTTGATTATAAAACAAGATTTCAGAATCAGTTTCGTTTTTAGTTAAACATTTTGTACTCAGAGATAATACAAATCTAGTAAAAATTGTTAAAAAAAATTTAATTTTTTAATTATTTTTTATGTTTATAACAAAATTTTTTTTCGAAACTACTTTTTTAAATCTAAAAATTCATATAAGTTGCTTAAACTGGAATTTCATTAAGAAGCGTCAAATTAAAAAAACGAAAAAAAAATTATTTATTTTGTTTCTTTAATTTAAAATATTCAATGTATTGAAAACCATGCCCATAATAAAGTGTTAGCTTGACTCATTGATTGTTTAAATTTAAAACCTGAAATGATCCAACGTTTCCAGTAAATTCTTTTTCGTGCCAGCCAAAAGCAGCGGCATATTTTCCATTATTGTTCCAACAACGACCCATTACAGGTTCTCCATGTTGATACCTAAATAAGATTTAGGAATATTTTCTCAGTGACGCACGAGCTAGAGTTTACTGAGAGGAGCGAAGCTTTGTTAGTAGCGTTGGTTTTTTTTCGAGGGGTTCATGGTTGTGTTGGTTTTTAAAAAATTAATAATTAAGTGATGGGCATTTTTGGATCTTTTCTTCTTTTTTGTTGTTTTTTGTTTTTATTTATTAAAAATAAGTATCGTGTCCCTGATTTAAAAAAAAAAAAAAAAAAAAAAAATATACAATCCCCTGCTGCCCAATTTTCTCTGTAGTTTCATTCTCCATTTCAAGGTCTTCCTAGCGCTCCCAGGGGGAATGGGCGCCTGTGGATTTTAACATTTTGCACTTTTTTCATTTTTTTTCAAGAAAAATGTATAAGTTTTATTTATTATGTGATTTTTATTTTTTTAATGATCAGATAACAGAATTAATATCATACTAAGCATAGTTTATGCATAGTTTAATTCTTCTGTTTTCATCATTTCATTGTGTTTTTTTTTCTTTTTCTATTTTTTTTCTTTTTTCTTTTTTTTTCATCAACAACATCAAATCTGCGACTTAATTGCCGCCAATATGAATCACAATTGTAACTAATTATCAATGAACATAGCTATCTGATATGACTTTAAAGGCTCAAAAAGAGCGCTTATTTAAGTCAGTTTTAAAACTTTTCTTGAATGCATCCAAAGAATCGACAGTTACTTGAGATGGGAGTAGATTGTTCCAAGGTGTAACAACCCTATTTGCAAAAGAAAATTTCCTTGCATTAATTCGGCAGTCTTCCATTGCCAATTTAAATGGATGACCACGGGTGGGCTGCAGGTTAAACTTAAAAAAATCATTGGCTTGCAAATTGTTTAAGCAATGTATAATTTTAAAGCACTCATATAAATCAATTTTGTCTCTTCGATCCTTTAATCTTTCTAAACCTAGGTAATTCAGTCTATGTTCATAACCAACAGGTAACAACTTGCATTTATAAAACAAACGTCTAGTGAAATTTTGTTGCACTTTTTCCAAAATGTTTATATCCTTTTGTAAATAAGGGTTCCAAACTGCACTAGCATACTCCAGAATTGGTCTAACATAGGACTTATATGCTCTGAGAAAATTATTTCTAGAGTTTGAGTTGAATGTTCTAAAAATTAGTGATGTCACTCTCATAGCTTTTTTTGCTGTGATTTCACAGTGTTTAGAGAATTTCAGATCATGGGATATATAAACACCTAGGTCACGCACCAATTCTGTAGTTGCAAGTACGTTATTACCAAGCTTATATTTACAAATTAACTCTTTGCTATGATTTCGAATATGAAGAACTTCACATTTGTGATTAGATAACTGCAGTTGCCAGTCTTGTGACCAGCTGTGTATTCTATCTAAATCTTGCTGAAGTCTCAAGGTTTGAATGTGGTAATCTTTAGATGAAGATTTTACAAACAACTTTATATCATCTGCAAAGAGTCTAATTTGTGAGAACTTAACACAATCAACAATATCATTAATATATACCAAAAATAAAAATGGACCTAAAACAGAACCCTGAGGAACTGAACTTCTTACAGGAAATGATTTGGATACTGAGTTATTAATTACAACTTTAATTTCCCGCCCAACTAAAAATTCTTTTATCCATTTTAAAAATTTACCAGAAACACCATATTTTTCTAGCTTATATAACAATTTTTGATGTGACACGGTGTCAAAGGCCTTGGCAAAATCCAAGTAAATGACATCAATTAGAAATTTATCTTTTAGTGCTAGCGTCCACTCATTAAAAGTTTCCAACAGCTGTGTTATTGTAGAACTTTTTGCCTTAAAACCATGTTGAAACCTTGACAAAATGATATGGAAAAAGACAAGCAGTTCTTCTTTGACAAGCTGTTCCATTAGTTTACAAGAAAAAGATGTAAGTGAAATTGGACGATAATTTTCTTTTAGGCTTTTAGTGCCTTTTTTAAACAGTAAGTTTAATAAAGCTATTTTCCAATCAAGTGGTAATTCTCCAAAATCAAAAGACATCTGAAAGATTATTGCCAAAGGTTCAGCAATAACTTTAGCCAAGCGTTTTAAAAAGTAAGCTGGAAAACAGTCAGGTGTTCGAGACAATTTGTTTGGGAGCTTTTTTAGGGCCTTAAATACCTTTTTTGTGGTAAATACCATGTTGTCCAACTTTCCAATGTTTGGTGGATTAAAATTTGGCAAAGTATTATCATCATCAGTAAAAACAGAAGCAAAATAATTTCCAAAAAGTTCAACTTTTTCAAAGTCTTCAGTTACAAATGTCCCATCGTCTCTTTTAATTGGTGGGATAGTTTGTTTTGTTTTGATTTTACTATTAACAAATTTATAAAAATTGTTTAAACCCCCAGAATTTAAAATTTTTGTTTCTTTATTAGTGTTAAAATCTCTAACTTTATTTTTGTATACTTTGCAAATTTTAATCCACCAAACATTGGAAAGTTGGACAACATGGTATTTACCACAAAAAAGGTATTTAAGGCCCTAAAAAGCTCCCAAACAAATTGTCTCGAACACCTGACTGTTTTCCAGCTTACTTTTTAAAACGCTTGGCTAAAGTTATTGCTGAACCTTTGGCAATAATCTTTCAGATGTCTTTTGATTTTGGAGAATTACCACTTGATTGGAAAATAGCTTTATTAAACTTACTGTTTAAAAAAGGCACTAAAAGCCTAAAAGAAAATTATCGTCCAATTTCACTTACATCTTTTTCTTGTAAACTAATGGAACAGCTTGTCAAAGAAGAACTGCTTGTCTTTTTCCATATCATTTTGTCAAGGTTTCAACATGGTTTTAAGGCAAAAAGTTCTACAATAACACAGCTGTTGGAAACTTTTAATGAGTGGACGCTAGCACTAAAAGATAAATTTCTAATTGATGTCATTTACTTGGATTTTGCCAAGGCCTTTGACACCGTGTCACATCAAAAATTGTTATATAAGCTAGAAAAATATGGTGTTTCTGGTAAATTTTTAAAATGGATAAAAGAATTTTTAGTTGGGCGGGAAATTAAAGTTGTAATTAATAACTCAGTATCCAAATCATTTCCTGTAAGAAGTTCAGTTCCTCAGGGTTCTGTTTTAGGTCCATTTTTGTTTTTGGTATATATTAATGATATTGTTGATTGTGTTAAGTTCTCACAAATTAGACTCTTTGCAGATGATATAAAGTTGTTTGTAAAATCTTCATCTAAAGATTACCACATTCAAACCTTGAGACTTCAGCAAGATTTAGATAGAATACACAGCTGGTCACAAGACTGGCAACTGCAGTTATCTAATCACAAATGTGAAGTTCTTCATATTCGAAATCATAGCAAAGAGTTAATTTGTAAATATAAGCTTGGTAATAACGTACTTGCAACTACAGAATTGGTGCGTGACCTAGGTGTTTATATATCCCATGATCTGAAATTCTCTAAACACTGTGAAATCACAGCAAAAAAAGCTATGAGAGTGACATCACTAATTTTTAGAACATTCAATTCAAACTCTAGAAATAATTTTCTCAGAGCATATAAGTCCTATGTTAGACCAATTCTGGAGTATGCTAGTGCAGTTTGGAACCCTTATTTACAAAAGGATATAAACATTTTGGAAAAAGTGCAACAAAATTTCACTAGACGTTTGTTTTATAAATGCAAGTTGTTACCTGTTGGTTATGAACATAGACTGAATTACCTAGGTTTAGAAAGATTAAAGGATCGAAGAGACAAAATTGATTTATATGAGTGCTTTAAAATTATACATTGCTTAAACAATTTGCAAGCCAATGATTTTTTTAAGTTTAACCTGCAGCCCACCCGTGGTCATCCATTTAAATTGGCAATGGAAGACTGCCGAATTAATGCAAGGAAATTTTCTTTTGCAAATAGGGTTGTTACACCTTGGAACAATCTACTCCCATCTCAAGTAACTGTCGATTCTTTGGATGCATTCAAGAAGAGTTTTGGAACTGACTTAAATAAGCGCTCTTTTTGAGCCTTTAAAGTCATATCAGATAGCTATGTTCATTGATAATTAGTTACAATTGTGATTCATATTGGCGGCAATTAAGTCGCAGATTTGATGTTGTTGATGAAAAAAAAAAAAAAAGAAAAAAAAAAATAGAAAAAGAAAAAATAAACACAATGAAATGATGAAAACAGAAGAATTAAACTATGCATAAACTATGCTTAGTATGATATTAATTCTGTTATCTGATCATTAAAAAAAAAAAAAAAAAAAACCAAAAAATAAATTTTTAAATTTTAATACTATTAAAAGTTTCACTTAATTAATTCATAATTTTCATAAAATTGATGTAACTAAATTTGTAAAATATGAAAACAAACTTTGAAATTTTGTTAGCACTTTTTCCAAAATGTTTTATATCCTTTTGTAAATAAGGGTTCCAAACTGCACTAGCATACTCCAGAATTGGTCTAACATAGGACTTATATGCTCTGAGAAAATTATTTCTAGAGTTTGAGTTGAATGTTCTAAAAATTAGTGATGTCACTCTCATAGCTTTTTTTGCTGTGATTTCACAGTGTTTAGAGAATTTCAGATCATGGGATATATAAACACCTAGGTCACGCACCAATTCTGTAGTTGCAAGTACGTTATTACCAAGCTTATATTTACAAATTAACTCTTTGCTATGATTTCGAATATGAAGAACTTCACATTTGTGATTAGATAACTGCAGTTGCCAGTCTTGTGACCAGCTGTGTATTCTATCTAAATCTTGCTGAAGTCTCAAGGTTTGAATGTGGTAATCTTTAGATGAAGATTTTACAAACAACTTTATATCATCTGCAAAGAGTCTAATTTGTGAGAACTTAACACAATCAACAATATCATTAATATATACCAAGAACAAAAATGGACCTAAAACAGAACCCTGAGGAACTGAACTTCTTACAGGAAATGATTTGGATACTGAGTTATTAATTACAACTTTAATTTCCCGCCCAACTAAAAATTCTTTTATCCATTTTAAAAATTTACCAGAAACACCATATTTTTCTAGCTTATATAACAATTTTTGATGTGACACGGTGTCAAAGGCCTTGGCAAAATCCAAGTAAATGACATCAATTAGAAATTTGTCTTTTAGTGCTAGCGTCCACTCATTAAAAGTTTCCAACAGCTGTGTTATTGTAGAACTTTTTGCCTTAAAACCATGTTGAAACCTTGACAAAATGATATGGAAAAAGACAAGCAGTTCTTCTTTGACAAGCTGTTCCATTAGTTTACAAGAAAAAGATGTAAGTGAAATTGGACGATAATTTTCTTTTAGGCTTTTAGTGCCTTTTTTAAACAGTAAGTTTAATAAAGCTATTTTCCAATCAAGTGGTAATTCTCCAAAATCAAAAGACATCTGAAAGATTATTGCCAAAGGTTCAGCAATAACTTTAGCCAAGCGTTTTAAAAAGTAAGCTGGAAAACAGTCAGGTGTTCGAGACAATTTGTTTGGGAGCTTTTTTAGGGCCTTAAATACCTTTTTTGTGGTAAATACCATGTTGTCCAACTTTCCAATGTTTGGTGGATTAAAATTTGGCAAAGTATTATCATCATCAGTAAAAACAGAAGCAAAATAATTTCCAAAAAGTTCAACTTTTTCAAAGTCTTCAGTTACAAATGTCCCATCATCTCTTTTAATTGGTGGGATAGTTTCTTTTGTTTTGATTTTTTTTCTTTTTTTTCTTTTTAATGATCAGATAACAGAATTAATATCATACTAAGCATAGTTTATGCATAGTTTAATTCTTCTGTTTTCATCATTTCATTGTGTTTATTTTTTCTTTTTCTATTTTTTTTTTCTTTTTTTTTTTTTTTTTTTTTTTCATCAACAACATCAAATCTGCGACTTAATTGCCGCCAATATGAATCACAATTGTAACTAATTATCAATGAACATAGCTATCTGATATGACTTTAAAGGCTCAAAAAGAGCGCTTATTTAAGTCAGTTCCAAAACTCTTCTTGAATGCATCCAAAGAATCGACAGTTACTTGAGATGGGAGTAGATTGTTCCAAGGTGTAACAACCCTATTTGCAAAAGAAAATTTCCTTGCATTAATTCGGCAGTCTTCCATTGCCAATTTAAATGGATGACCACGGGTGGGCTGCAGGTTAAACTTAAAAAAATCATTGGTTTGCAAATTGTTTAAGCAATGTATAATTTTAAAGCACTCATATAAATCAATTTTGTCTCTTCGATCCTTTAATCTTTCTAAACCTAGGTAATTCAGTCTATGTTCATAACCAACAGGTAACAACTTGCATTTATAAAACAAACGCCTAGTGAAATTTTGTTGCACTTTTTCCAAAATGTTTATATCCTTTTGTAAATAAGGGTTCCAAACTGCACTAGCATACTCCAGAATTGGTCTAACATAGGACTTATATGCTCTGAGAAAATTATTTCTAGAGTTTGAGTTGAATGTTCTAAAAATTAGTGATGTCACTCTCATAGCTTTTTTTGCTGTGATTTCACAGTGTTTAGAGAATTTCAGATCATGGGATATATAAACACCTAGGTCACGCACCAATTCTGTAGTTGCAAGTACGTTATTACCAAGCTTATATTTACAAATTAACTCTTTGCTATGATTTCGAATATGAAGAACTTCACATTTGTGATTAGATAACTGCAGTTGCCAGTCTTGTGACCAGCTGTGTATTCTATCTAAATCTTGCTGAAGTCTCAAGGTTTGAATGTGGTAATCTTTAGATGAAGATTTTACAAACAACTTTATATCATCTGCAAAGAGTCTAATTTGTGAGAACTTAACACAATCAACAATATCATTAATATATACCAAGAACAAAAATGGACCTAAAACAGAACCCTGAGGAACTGAACTTCTTACAGGAAATGATTTGGATACTGAGTTATTAATTACAACTTTAATTTCCCGCCCAACTAAAAATTCTTTTATCCATTTTAAAAATTTACCAGAAACACCATATTTTTCTAGCTTATATAACAATTTTTGATGTGACACGGTGTCAAAGGCCTTGGCAAAATCCAAGTAAATGACATCAATTAGAAATTTGTCTTTTAGTGCTAGCGTCCACTCATTAAAAGTTTCCAACAGCTGTGTTATTGTAGAACTTTTTGCCTTAAAACCATGTTGAAACCTTGACAAAATGATATGGAAAAAGACAAGCAGTTCTTCTTTGACAAGCTGTTCCATTAGTTTACAAGAAAAAGATGTAAGTGAAATTGGACGATAATTTTCTTTTAGGCTTTTAGTGCCTTTTTTAAACAGTAAGTTTAATAAAGCTATTTTCCAATCAAGTGGTAATTCTCCAAAATCAAAAGACATCTGAAAGATTATTGCCAAAGGTTCAGCAATAACTTTAGCCAAGCGTTTTAAAAAGTAAGCTGGAAAACAGTCAGGTGTTCGAGACAATTTGTTTGGGAGCTTTTTTAGGGCCTTAAATACCTTTTTTGTGGTAAATACCATGTTGTCCAACTTTCCAATGTTCGGTGGATTAAAATTTGGCAAAGTATTATCATCATCAGTAAAAACAGAAGCAAAATAATTTCCAAAAAGTTCAACTTTTTCAAAGTCTTCAGTTACAAATGTCCCATCATCTCTTTTAATTGGTGGGATAGTTTCTTTTGTTTTGATTTTACTATTAACAAATTTATAAAAATTGTTTAAACCCCCAGAATTTAAAATTTTTGTTTCTTTATTAGTGTTAAAATCTCTAACTTTATTTTTGTATACTTTGCAAATTTTTTTGTACTCTGATCTTGATTTTTCATCAATATTTTGCTGTGTACGGATAGTGCAAAGCTTTGCCTAACGGTTTCGTGGTTTTCTATTTTTTAATGGATAGTGTACAATTGTTCTTTTTTTTTTTTTCCTCTTGTCGGGGGAGATGCCAGCTGATACCTACCTACCTCAATTCCTAGCACCTCCCCCTAGTATTCTCTTCTCTTCCACGTCCCTCTAATAATATTTTCCCTTTTAGTGTATATAAGTATAAACTTAGCATATCATAATCTGCTTTTAAAAAATCAGGTATGTAGTTTTGAATCTTATTTTTAGGACTGTCAAATAATTTAAGATTAATTTCAGATAAAATAGTGTCATGGTCTGATTGTGAAAAGCTGGGCGCAACAGTGACATTATTGAAAATTTCTCTATCGTTTGTAAACAAAAGATCCAGATAATTATTTCCACGAGTTGGTTGTGAAACAAGCTGATACATACCTAGCTCAATAAGAAACTCAAACCAATTATTTTCATTTTGCGTGTTTGAAGTTATTTTATTTGAAGACCAATCTACCCCTGGCAGATTGAAATCTCCAGTAAAAACAATGGTTCCTACAAAGTTTTCTGTCAAGTTCCTGATTAGCTCAAATATTAGATTGTCTTTTTCTTCGCTAGTACTAGGTTCTCTGTAAATACCAATGAATCTCAGTTTAGATGACTTTTGTAGAATAATGTCAACGGCTACTAGTTCTATTGCATTGTAGTTTTCCATCTATTTCAACTTCAACTACTCTAAAAATATTTTTAATTA